>JAVGWX010000011.1:91887818-92093182 GCA_036924085.1 Ariolimax columbianus | reverse complement strand
GTCACACTTTGACCTGATGTAAGTCACACTTTGACCTGATGTCACACTTTGATCTGATGTAAGTCACACTTTGACCTGATGTAAGTCACACTTTGACCTGAAGTCACACTTTGACCTGATGTAAGTCACACTTTGATCTGATGTAAGTCACACTTTGACCTGATGTAAGTCACACTTTGACCTGAAGTCACACTTTGACCTGAAGTCACACTTTGATCTGATGTAAGTCACACTTTGACCTGATGTAAGTCACACTTTGACCTGAAGTCACACTTTGACCTGATGTAAGTCACACTTTGATCTGATGTAAGTCACACTTTGATCTGATGTAAGTCACACTTTGACCTGATGTAAGTCACACTTTGACCTGAAGTCACACTTTGACCTGATGTCACACTTTGACCTGATGTAAGTCACACTTTGATCTATTATTTGTGCCCAAATACTCCAACAACCTAGAGCCAATTCTTGAGGTGGGAAGATTAGAGAGTGAACCGGGATGCTCTAGTATTTCAAGATTAGAGAGTGAACTGGGATGCTCTAGTATTTCAAGATTAGAGAGTGAACCGGGATGCTCTAGTATTTCAAGATTAGAGAGTGAACTGGGATGCTCTAGTATTTCAAGATTAGTGAGTGAACCGGGATGCTCTAGTATTTCAAGATTAGAGAGTGAACTGGGATGCTCTAGTATTTCAAAATTAGAGAGTGAACTGGGATGCTCTAGTATTTCAAGATTAGAGAGTGAACTGGGATGCTCTAGTATTTCAAGATTAGAGAGTGAACTGGGATGCTCTAGTATTTCAAGATTAGAGAGTGAACCGGGATGCTCTAGTATTTCAAGATTAGAGTGTGAACCCGGATGCTCCAGTATTTCAAGATTAGAGAGTGAACTGGGATGCTCTAGTATTTCAAGATTAGAGAGTGAACTGGGATGCTCTAGTATTTCAAGATTAGAGAGTGAACTGGGATGCTCTAGTATTTCAAGATTAGAGAGTGAACCCGGATGCTCTAGTATTTCAAGATTAGAGAGTGAACCGGGATGCTCTAGTATTTCAAGATTAGAGAGTGAACTGGGATGCTCTAGTATTTCAAGATTAGAGAGTGAACTGGGATGCTCTAGTATTTCAAGATTAGAGAGTGAACTGGGATGCTCTAGTATTTCAAGATTAGAGAGTGAACTGGGATGCTCTAGTATACCGGGGTAAGGCTGACGTTAGTGTCACTGGTCTAGATTTTTGCTTCTATGTCACCGGGGTAAGGCTGACGTTAGTGTCTGTGGTCTAGTTTCTTGCTTCTCTGATAGCGGGGTAAGGCTGACCTATCACTGGTCTAGTTTCTTGCTTCTCTAACATCGGGGTAGGGCTGACGTTAGTGTCACTGGTCTAGTTTCTTGCTTCTCTGACACCGAGGTAAGGCTGACGTTAGTGTCTCTGGTCTAGTTTCTTGCTTCTCTGACACCGGGGTAAGGCTGACGTTAGTGTCACTGGTCTAGTTTCTTGCTTCTCTGACGATCGTCATCGATTCGCTCTTGAGAATAGACTTATCTCCAGCATGGGTTGTCTCTAACCACATGGCATTAATATCTTCCATACATCTTCTTAAAACCTGACCCTGGCCGCCATCTTTTTGTCTTCCTTTGTCCCCCTCCCACCCCTTTTTCTATCAGTTCTCGCCCACCCCCTCCTATATTAATCTCACGCCCTCCCGCCTTATATCACCTCCTCTTTGTTCTCCCTCCCTCCCGCCTTATATCACCTTCTCTTTGTTCTCCCTCCCTCCCGCCTTATATCACCTTCTCTTTGTTCTCCCTCCCTCCCGCCTTATATCACCTTCTCTTTGTTCTCCCTCCCTCCCGCCTTATATCACCTTCTTCTTGTTCTCCCTCCCTCCCGCCTTATATCACCTTCTCCTTGTTCTCCCACCTGGACCACTATCCTGGCCACCTTGTGTTTGACGGCCTCCTTAATTTTCAGTCAGCATCTGGCCCAACCGGTCGTTTAGACAGACTGAGTCTACTATCAGATGCAGATGAGTTGACTATTTTTTCTTATATGTTGATTTGTTAGTTCAGCATTGTTGTCCCTGATGAAGACCTATTGGTCGTAACGTAGGTTTTGTTTGTGTTCTCGTCTCGGTGCGGTATCTGACCATACCCATTTTAAAATTTTGATTAAGCTCAACTTTAATTAACTTTTACAAGTTTGTTTTTTCATGTTTGTTTCTCATTCCATGCTAGACCTACTTCCCTGCTTGACCTACGTCCATGCAAGACTGACTTCCCTGTTAGACCTTCTTCCCTGCTTGACCTACTTCTCTGCTAGACCTACTTCCCTGCTTGACCTTCTTCCCTGCTTGACCTACTTCTCTGCTTGACCTACCTCCCTCTAGACCTAACTCCTTCTTAAACCTACCTCCCCCAAAGATCTACTTCCATGCTAGAACTACCTCCCTCATAGACCTACCTCCCTTCCTCTAAACCTCCCTCCCTCCCTCATAGACCTACTTCCCTGCTAGAACTGCCTTCCTCATAGACCTACCTACCTCTAGACCTCCCTCCCTCTAGACCTACCTCCCTCCAACTATGGCAGAGTCCAGGTTTCGCTGAGCAGTTACTTATCTAAAATGATAACATGTACCCCCCCCCCCACTCAGAAACGACAACGTGTACCAGAGACACGACAACGTGTACCCCCCCCCCTCCTCCACCCAGACACGACAACGTGTACCCCCCTCCACCCAGACACGACAACGTGTACTCCCCCCCCCCCCCAGCTAGACACGACAACATGTACCTACCCCACCCAGACACATCAACGTGTAACCCCCCTCCCACCCAGACATGACAACGTGTACCTCCCCCCCCCCCCCCCACGACAGCGTGTACCCCTCCACCCAGACACGACAGCGTGTACCCCACCTCCACCCAGACACGACAACGTGTACACCCTCCCCTACCCAGACATGACAACGTGTACACCCCCCCCCCCTCCCACGACAGCGTGTACCTCCCGCCCAGACACGACAACGTGTACCCCCCCCCCCCCACCCAACACGACACGACAACGTGTACCCACCCCCTCACAACGACAAGACAACGTGTACCATCCCCCCACTCCACCACGACACGACAACGTGTCCGCCCCCACCCCACCACGGCACGATAACGTCTACCCCCCTCCTCTCTGCCCAAGACACGACAACGTGCATTCTCCCCCCCCCCCCCGACCCAACAACGACACGACAACCTGTCTCCCCCTCCCCCCACGACAAGACACGACAAAGTGTACCCCCACCACAACGACACGACAACGTATACCAACCCCCCCCCCCCGCCCCCCCCGTTCCCACGGCACGACTCGACAACGTATACCCCCACCCCCACCACCACGACACGACAACACAAAGTGGGTAACACAGCCAACACTCTCCAAGAAAATGGTGTACATTTAATAAATAACAAAACTGACAATCAAAAACAATATTAGTCTTGGTCTCACATCATTGTTGAACAACTATTTTGTTGTGAAAACGTTTAGAAATGTTGTTGTTGGTCCATTATTTGCTTTGACCTGATGTAAGTCACACTTTGACCTGATGTAAGTCACACTTTGACCTGATGTAAGTCACACTTTGACCTGATGTAAGTCACACTTTGACCTGATGTAAGTTACACTTTTACCTGATGTAAGTCACACTTTTACCTGATGTAAGTCACACTTTGACCTGATGTAAGTTACACTTTGACCTGATGTAAGTCACACTTTGACCTGATGTAAGTTACACTTTTACCTGATGTAAGTCACACTTTGACCTGATGTAAGTCACACTTTGACCTGATGTAAGTCACACTTTGACCTGATGTAAGTCACACTTTGACCTGATGTAAGTTACACTTTGACCTGATGTAAGTCACCCTTTGACCTGATGTAAGTCACACTTTGACCTGATGTAAGTCACACTTTGACCTGATGTCACACTTTGATCTGATGTAAGTCACACTTTGACCTGATGTAAGTCACACTTTGACCTGAAGTCACACTTTGACCTGATGTAAGTCACACTTTGATCTGATGTAAGTCACACTTTGACCTGATGTAAGTCACACTTTGACCTGAAGTCACACTTTGACCTGAAGTCACACTTTGATCTGATGTAAGTCACACTTTGACCTGATGTAAGTCACACTTTGACCTGAAGTCACACTTTGACCTGATGTAAGTCACACTTTGATCTGATGTAAGTCACACTTTGATCTGATGTAAGTCACACTTTGACCTGATGTAAGTCACACTTTGACCTGAAGTCACACTTTGACCTGATGTCACACTTTGACCTGATGTAAGTCACACTTTGATCTATTATTTGTGCCCAAATACTCCAACAACCTAGAGCCAATTCTTGAGGTGGGAAGATTAGAGAGTGAACCGGGATGCTCTAGTATTTCAAGATTAGAGAGTGAACTGGGATGCTCTAGTATTTCAAGATTAGAGAGTGAACCGGGATGCTCTAGTATTTCAAGATTAGAGAGTGAACTGGGATGCTCTAGTATTTCAAGATTAGTGAGTGAACCGGGATGCTCTAGTATTTCAAGATTAGAGAGTGAACTGGGATGCTCTAGTATTTCAAAAATTAGAGAGTGAACTGGGATGCTCTAGTATTTCAAGATTAGAGAGTGAACTGGGATGCTCTAGTATTTCAAGATTAGAGAGTGAACTGGGATGCTCTAGTATTTCAAGATTAGAGAGTGAACCGGGATGCTCTAGTATTTCAAGATTAGAGTGTGAACCCGGATGCTCTAGTATTTCAAGATTAGAGAGTGAACTGGGATGCTCTAGTATTTCAAGATTAGAGAGTGAACTGGGATGCTCTAGTATTTCAAGATTAGAGAGTGAACTGGGATGCTCTAGTATTTCAAGATTAGAGAGTGAACCCGGATGCTCTAGTATTTCAAGATTAGAGAGTGAACCGGGATGCTCTAGTATTTCAAGATTAGAGAGTGAACTGGGATGCTCTAGTATTTCAAGATTAGAGAGTGAACTGGGATGCTCTAGTATTTCAAGATTAGAGAGTGAACTGGGATGCTCTAGTATTTCAAGATTAGAGAGTGAACTGGGATGCTCTAGTATTTCAAGATTAGAGAGTCAACCGGGGTGCTCTAGTATTTCAAGATTAGTTTTAAGGTGTCTATACTCTAACAATTGTTAGTTATTTCTCGGGGTTGTGAGATAGGGGGGGGGGGGGGAGGAAGAGCTACCTTGCTCGCAGGAAGGATGTACACACTACAGCACCCAGGAGAACGGGGTAGTGGATAGCTGTCGAGAGAGACAGGCGTTAAATAACCTTGGGATAAAAACATTCCGTGGCTTAACAGGCCTTGTCCATGTGTTTCAGCGAAAGGCGTTTAGAGTTGCCTAGTACATATCCTATCAAAGATATCCTGGTCACTCGGACCAAACTAAGATATGCGGTAGAGTCTAGGTTTACCTGAGTAGTTTACTTATCTAAAGAGTTGGAACATGTATCCAGACCACGACACGACTTCACACAGGTAAACACTATCCTGGATGCAAACATAACATTATCATTTATTTAACATGCAAATGAACAAAAGAATATCAACAAAAGAATATGAACAAAAGAATATCAATAAAATGAACAAAGTACATCTAAGCTAAAAAATCATTATTTATATAATCAAATATTGAACTATAGAGGAGGTTAGTTCGCACTAGCTTTTGATGTTCCCCCAAACTACAAAACCCAGGCTCTCACCGCTGCACTCCCTTTATCTGCACAGTCAACACACAATCACAAACTCGTTCTCACGATCGGATTACATACTCAGTCGTTCTCTGCATTCACATATAATTAGATCACCTTCAATCAGGTGATTTGTACATACACATACAATCGGTTCACGTATGCTCAGACGATCTGTGCATTCATATCTAATTAGATTACGTCACTTATAGTCGAATCACGTCTTCACTTGTGGTCACTTACTCAGTCGACCTGTACATTCACATACAATCAGATCACACATCGTTCCCAAAGTGTCTTGCACATACCCCACACATTCAGATCTCGTCCTTTGGCGATCTGTACATTCACATTCAATCAGATCACTTACTCAGTCGACCTGTACATTCACATACAATCAGATCACTTACTCAGTCGACCAGTACATTCACATACAATCAGATTACTTACTCAGTCGACCTGTACATTCACATACAATCAGATCACTTACTCAGTCGACCTGTACATTCACATACAATCAGATCACTTACTCAGTCGACCAGTACATTCACATACAATCAGATCACTTACTCAGTCGACCTGTACATTCACATACAATCAGATCACTTACTCAGTCGACCTGTATATTCACATACAATCAGATCACTTACTCAGTCGACCTGTACATTCACATACAATCAGAACACACATCGTTCCCAAAGTGTCTTGCACATACCACACACATTCAGATCTCGTCCTTAGGCGATCTGTACATTCACATACAATCAGATCACTTACAATCAGGCGATCTGTACATTCCCAATTACTTCGATCTCTTCACGTATTCAGACACATATGTACGTTCATATGTAACTAGATCACGCATCGTTCCCTAGGTGTCCTGCACGTTCGACACACATTCAGATCTCTCACTGTTCCCAGGGCATTCAACATAAACACCTATAGAGCGAGTGGACAAAACTCGAGATGCATGCTGGTCCAGTCACCCAGGAAACTCTCTCCCACCCTCAGACTACTGACATTCTATTAGTCACTATCCTAGTCAGTCTCTCAGCCACTCTGCTTACCAGTCTCCTTGAGTTCATCTTTGCAGAATATTTTATAGCCTCAACCAACAACATGGCTGTCCAATGGCCTTCTGTTGGTTGTCTGGCTTAGCTTCACTCTAATTTGGAAGTACCCCAACTAATTGTGCCTAGAGGACTATCCCCGAATCACGGTCACTCTAAATGTCATAGCCGATTGTGGAGACATCTGACTGTTACACCCCTCCACCGCCCCCGCCCCCTTTCCGTCAAACTACGCTAATTCGGAACGCCAGAGTGGTCAGCTACGAACCCCCAGCTCTCTACGCCTCTAACTTTACCAAAGCCCCTCGTTCCCTTTGTCGTCCTAGTGTCCAGACGGTGATTAACCGTAGCACACAGGCATCCTTTGTTCCCAGAATCGCCAGACTAATATCCCCTGCCCTAAACGCCCATGCTCCAGCTGGAACTGTGACAATAGCAGAGAGGTCTGCCATAATACGTACATAAGATGGGAATACATACAGCAGCATTCCAATATTGATACACAACAAAATTTAATGATACCGCTGAATAAAACAGCTCTTTTTAACTTTAAAAAAAACAAAAAACAAAAAAACATAAAAAAAATTAATCCGCATATTTACATCAAAACTATGACTGGATAGTTGTACTTTAACATTTACCAGTTTATAGATTCAGTTTATAGATTCAGTTTATAGATTCAGTTTATAGATTCAGTTTCTTCAAACGCAATAATGAGTTTCAACACTTTCATTTTCATCAATTAAAAAAACCAAATCGCAACAGCCAAGACTTCCAGTCAAACTCACCAGAGCTGACTAGTCTATTTTCTCTAAACTATATATAAATTAAAACACATTCCATAATGCATCTGACATCATCTGTCTATTCCTGGCACCCATCCACAATTGTTATTCAACCAATAGTAACATTATCTCATATCTCCCAAATCTATGGCCAATTCTAGAGAAAACTCCAGATTCTACAATTGTTGTGAAAAGGCTGCTCTATTGATACCATGTTTATCTACATTTTATTGGGGTAGTTATACGGTCACCCTGACAGCTCCCCCTTGTCAGGGAAGAGGCAGGGGATGTCCTATTTAGAGTCCATGAGCCTGGCGCCGCCCCTCTCGCCCACCAGACTCCCACGTTCATAACTGCTCTCTCAGCAGCCACGCAGTCCATTTGCACGTTGATACACAGTGGACTTGAGGTCATTTGTCCCATGACTGGGGCCATCTTTGGTCAGATATTAAGGTCTAGGAATGGCATTTCGTTCGGATAGTACTTGGTTGTCCTGCCCTCCTGGGTTGGACTCGCTAGATGATAGTACTTGGTTGTCCTGCCCTCCTGGGTTGGACTCGCTAGATGATAGTCCCTGCTTATCCTGCCCTCTTGGGTTGCGAGCCCGATCTGCCTGAGCTTCCTCTCCTAGGTGGTCTGTCTTCCTGGACTTTAAAACACCACCCGGCTGTGCTACTATTTTTAGTCCGGCCCCTCTCCAGTGACCTGTCCGACCCTCTCCAGTAACCTGTCCGACTCATCTCCAGTTACCTGTCCGGCCCCTCTCCAGTGACCTGTCCGACCCCTCTCCAATGACCTGTCCGACCCCTCTCCAGTGACCTGTCCGACCCCTCTCCAGTGACCTGTCCGGCCCCTCTCCAATGACCTCTCCGATCCCTCTCCAATGACCTATCCGGCCCCTCTCCAGTGACCTGTCCGGCCCCTCTCCAGTGACCTGTCCGGCCCCTCCCCAGTGACCTGTCAGGCCCCTCTCCAGTGACCTGACCAGCCCCTCTCCAGTGACCTGTCCGGCCCCTCTCCAATGACCTGTCCGACCCCTCTCCAGTGACCTGTTCGGCCCCTATCCAGTGACCTGTCCAGCCCCTCTCCAGTGACCTGTCCGGCCCATCTCCAGTGACCTGTCCGACCCCTCTCCAGTGACATGGCCGGCTTCTCTCCAGTGACCTGTCTGGCCCCTCTCCAGCGACCTGTCCGGCCCCTCTATAGTGACCTGTCCGGCGCCTCTCCAGTGACCTGTCCGGCCCCTCTCCAAAGACCTGTCCGGCCCCTCTCCAATGACCTGTCCGACCCTTCTCCAGTGACCTGTCCGACCCCTCTCCAGTGACCTGTCCGGCTTCTCTTCAGTGACCTGTCCGACTCCTCTCCAGTGACCTGTCCGACTCCTCTCCAGTGACCTGTCCGGCCCCTCTCCAGTGACCTGTTCGACCCCTCTCCAATGACCTGTCAGACCCCTCTCCAGTGACCTGTCCGACCCCTCTCCAGTGACCTGTCCGGCTTCTCTTCAGTGACCTGTCCGGCCCCTCTCCAGTGACCTGTCCGGCCCCTCTCCAATGACCTGTCCGATCCCTCTCCAATGACCTATCCGGCCCCTCTCCAGTGACCTGTCAGGCCCCTCTCCAGTGACCTGTCCGGCCCATCTCCAGTGACCTGTCCGGCATGGGTGGCCCTACCAGGAAAATACGTTCCTGCTGAGGTATAAACCCCCCACTCCTTATATAAATGACCCCCTCCACTTCGACAATGTGATGGCATTTGGGGGGGGGGGGGGGGGGAGAGAAGTAATTTCTGTCTGAAAATGTATGTGATCATAATTTCGGTCAAGATACGTCTAGAACAACGATTCCAGCTTGGTCGTGTCTACTGTCATGATCATCCTGAGCTAGCTGTCCAGTTTGCCAGCTGTTCATTGTCCAAAACCTTGCAGTGTTGCTTGCTTGTTCCAGTTTTAAATAATGTCATTTTATCTTTCCAGATTGATCCATACGAGGTTCTAGCAGATGAGACAGCAGACGGTGACTATCCAGCTCCTGCCACACTCTCTCAGCAGGTCTAGACCTCTCGCTCAGCCCCCCCCCCCCCCTGAGGGATGTTCACAGCCACATGGTCGCTGCCTGCGGCGTGGCTTAGCCTGGCTGTTTGGTTGACATGCACGAGCTCACTCCCCGAGCGGTTACGGGTTGGTAAGTTACGGGTGGGTGTCCGAGCGCGCGCTGGCACACACACACACACACATATACACACACACACACATACACACACACACACACACATATACACATACTTCTTCTTCTTCGTACGCTGTCAGACGTCAACGTATATTTTCTCGAAAAAAGCGGCGGTCATCCTGAGGCTGTCGACACTGCCATAGAGCTTGTCTTGCAGTTCCACTCGTGATGGCCACATCTGCTCTCTCTGATCCTCGTATGTCGGGCAGTTCTGCAGCAGATGTTCAGCGGTCATTTTACCAGTACCGCACGGGCATTCGTCAGTGCCACCTATCTTCAATTTGTTGAATAGGTGGTACCTCAGTCTATTGTGGCCAGTGCGAAGTCTGAAGACAACGACCTGCTCTCTTCTGTTCAACTGGTAATAGGCATCGTTTTTGGTGTAGCCAGTATATTCTGTTTCCCATTTGGTATATACACATACACATATACACACACACACACACACACACACACACACATACACACACATACATACACACACACACACACACACACACATGTAGACTATCTCTCACCGTCTCTGTTTCACTGCCTCTCTCTATCTCCTACTATAACTCTCTTTCTCACACTCTTTTCTCTCCTTCCTTTTTCTCCCTCTCCCTTTCTCTCTCAATCTCACCTCTCTCTCGCTCTTTCTCTCTCTCTCCTCTCTCTCCCTTCCCCTCCCTCTCCTCCGCTTCCCCCTCACTATCTCCCTCTCTCTTTCACTCCCCCTCCTCTCTCCCTCTCCCTTTCTCTCTCACCCACTTCCCCTCTCCTCCTCTCTCTCCCTCCTTATCCCCCTCCTCCTCCTCTCCCTCTCAATCTCTCACTCACTCCCCCTTCCTCTCTCCCTCTCCCTTTTTCTCTCACCCACTCCCCTTCTCCTTCTCTCTCACTCCACTCCTCCTCTCTCCATCCCCTCCCATCCATCTCTGCCCCTCCTCTCTCTTTCCCACTCTAATCCACTCCCCCTCCTCTCTCTCCCTCACGCTCTTTTCCACTCTCCTCTCTCTTCCACCACCCTCTCCCCCCCTTCTCCCTCGCCGAGTAACTAATCTGAAACTGCTGCCCAATCTATACAAACACCAGCCCACACAAACCTTCAAACACCAGCCCACACAAACCTTCAAACACCAGCCCACACAAACCTTCAAACACCAGCCCACACAAACACCAGCCCACACGAACCTTCAAACACCAGCCCACACAAACACCAGCCCACACAAACACCAGACCACACAAACCTTCAAACACCAGCCCACACAAACACCAGCCCACACAAACCTTCAAACACCAGCCCACACAAACACCAGCCCACATAAACACCAGACCACACAAACCTTCAAACACCAGCCCACACAAACACCAGCCCACACAAACACCAGCCCACACAAACACCAGCCCACACAAACCTTCAAACACCAGCCCACACAAACCTTCAAACACCAGCCCACACAAACCTTCAAACACCAGCCCACACAAACACCAGCCCACACAAACCTTCAAACACCAGCCCACACAAACACCAGCCCACACAAACACCAGACCACACAAACCTTCAAACACCAGCCCACACAAACACCAGCCCACACAAACCTTCAAACACCAGCCCACACAAACACCAGCCAACACAAACACCAGACCACACAAACCTTCAAACACCAGCCCACACAAACACCAGCCCACACAAACACCAGCCCACACAAACACCAGCCCACACAAACCTTCAAACACCAGCCCACACAAACACCAGACCACACAAACACCAGCCCACACAAACACCAGCCCACACAAACCTTCAAACACCAGCCCACACAAACACCAGCCCACACAAACACCAGCCAACACAAACCTTCAAACACCAGCCCACACAAACACCAGCCCACACAAACACCAGCCCAAACAAACACCAGACCACACAAACCTTCAAACACCAGCCCACACAAACACCAGACCACACACACACTAGCCCACACAAACACCAGCCCACACAAACACCAGACCACACAAACCTTCAAACACCAGCCCACACAAACACCAGACCACACAAACACTAGCCCACACAAACACTAGCCCACACAAACACCAGCCCACACAAACACCAGACCACACAATCCTTCAAACACCAGCCCACACAAACACCAGCCCACACAAACCTTCAAACACCAGCCCACACAAACACCAGCCCACACAAACACCAGCCCACACAAACCTTCAAACACCAGCCCACACAAACACCAGCCCACACAAACACCAGACCACACAAACCTTCAAACACCAGCCCACACAAACACCAGTCCACACAAACACCAGCCCACACAAACACCAGCCCACACAAACACCAGACCACACAAACCTTCAAACACCAGCCCACACAAACCTTCAAACACCAGCCCACACAAACACCAGCCCACACAAACACCAGCATACACAAATACCAGCCCACACAATCACCAACCTACACAAACACCAGCCCACACAAACACCACCCCACACAAACACCAGCCCACACAAACCTTCAAACACCAGCCCACACAAACACCAGCCCACACAAACACCAGCATACACAAATACCAGCCCACACAATCACCAACCTACACAAACACCAGCCCACACAAACACCACCCCACACAAACACCAGCCCACACAAACACCAGCCCACACAAACACCAGCCCACACAAACACCAGCCCACACAAACACCAGCCCACACAAACACCAGCCCACACAAACACCAGCCCACACAAACACCAGCCCACACAAATACCGGCCCACATAACAACACGTCTCATCTAACTAAAAGTTTGTAGCGAGCACATCTGGTGCTGTAGGAGCATAGGCCACGACTACAGTTAGTCCCATCCAGGAAGCCTGTAGCCTGTGCGAGTGTCTGGTAGTGCAATGGTATGTAGAATCAGTTAGGGTTAAATGTCAACATCTAACAGACCAACCAACGTCGTAAGCGGTGACAGCAGCACAGCTGAAGTTAACGGCTCACGCATAGAAACTCAATTGAGCACCAATGTCCACCCTGTCTAAGAAATCAGTTCCGCTAAAGATCAGCTACCTCAAGATTAGATCAGTCTAACATTCTCTGCGCTCAGCGATGAAGTGTCACGTGTTGTCAAGTCGTGACGTTGTAGGCAAATAATGATGATCTCATCATGGAAGTATAAACGATTGGGGAACATTGGCACAATGGCTTATTTCATGTACCAGACACAATGACTCATTTCATGTACCAGACACAATGACTCATTTCATGTACCAGACACAATGACTCATTTCATGTACCAGACACAATGGCTTATTTCATGTACCAGGCACAATGACTCATTTCATGTACCAGACACAATGACTCATTTCATGTACCAGACACAATGGCTCATTTCATGTACCAGACACAATGACTCATTTCATGTACCAGACACAATGACTCATTTCATGTACCAGACACAATGACTCATTTCATGTACCAGACACAATGACTCATTTCATGTACCAGACACAATGGCTTATTTCATGTACCAGGCACAATGACTCATTTCATGTACCAGACACAATGACTCATTTCATGTACCAGACACAATGACTCATTTCATGTACCAGACACAATGACTCATTTCATGTACCAGACACAATGGCTTATTTCATGTACCAGGCACAATGACTCATTTCATGTACCAGACACAATGACTCATTTCATGTACCAGACACAAAGGCTTATTGCATGTACCAGACACAATGACTCATTTCATGTACCAGACACAATGGCTTATTTCATGTACCAGACACAATGGCTTATTTCATGTACCAGACACAATGACTCATTTCATGTACCAGACACAATGACTCATTTCATGTACCAGACACAATGACTCATTTCATGTACCAGACACAATGGCTTATTTCATGTACCAGACACAATGGCTTATTTCATGTACCAGACACAATGACTCATTTCATGTACCAGACACAATGACTCATTTCATGTACCAGACACAATGACTCCTTTCATGTACCAGGCACAATGGCTTATTTCATGTACCAGGCACAATGACTCATTTCATGTACCAGACACAATGGCTTATTTCATGTACCAGGCACAATGGCTTATTTCATGTACCAGACACAATGACTCATTTCATGTACCAGACACAATGACTCATTTCATGTACCAGACACAATGGCTTATTTCATGTACCAGACACAATGGCTTATTTCATGTACCAGACACAATGACTATTTCATGTACCAGACACAATGACTCATTTCATGTACCAGACACAATGACTCATTTCATGTACCAGGCACAATGGCTTATTTCATGTACCAGGCACAATGACTCATTTCATGTACCAGACACAATGACTCATTTCATGTACCAGACACAATGACTCATTTCATGTACCAGACACAATGGCTTATTTCATGTACCAGACACAATGACTCATTTCATGTACCAGACACAATGACTCATTTCATGTACCAGACACAATGGCTTATTTCATGTACCAGACACAATGGCTTATTTCATGTACCAGACACAATGACTATTTCATGTACCAGACACAATGACTCATTTCATGTACCAGACACAATGACTCATTTCATGTACCAGGCACAATGGCTTATTTCATGTACCAGGCACAATGACTCATTTCATGTACCAGACACAATGACTCATTTCATGTACCAGACACAATGACTCATTTCATGTACCAGACACAATGGCTTATTTCATGTACCAGACACAATGACTCATTTCATGTACCAGACACAATGGCTCATTTCATGTACCAGGCACAATGGCTTATTTCATGTACCAGGCACAATGGCTCATTTCAAACACGCGCCAAAGTAACTCATTATTTGTACACGGTCAACTGACTCACTAAATGTACAAGAACGTGTATCAGGGATGTACATGGACTGGATGTACGTTGATTGGTGATGTTGGTGCCGTGATGTTGGTGCCGTGATGTTGGTGCCGTGATGTTGGTGCCGTTATGTTGGTGCCGTGATGTTGGTGTCGTGATGTGAACCTTAACTTAACTTAACTTAACGTCTTTATACTGTTCTAGAAGACTCTGCAGAGTCTGTATACAACCAGTTTCATCTACATTACCTTGCTCTAAAAGCTATGCTCATCCAATCTATTATTAAATGCATTAACTATCCCTGCCTCCACTACCTCCTGTGGCAATGCATTCCAAGCATTCACCACTCTCTGATTGAAAAATATTTCTTAATATCTAATCTGGACCTCTCTTTAGTTAAATTGTAGCTTTGCCCTCTTGTTATTGTGGGTGGCTGTATTTTGAAAAAAAAACAACTAGTTATAGTCTAATTTATCCGTTCCTTTAATTATCTTATGAACCTGTATTAACTGGATTACCGGACGACCCGTTCCTTAGAGGCGGTTACGCCCCTGCGGGTCCCAACTTTATTTCTATTTTCTGCTGTCTCAGCCCACGGTGGATCAGTGGGTAATAAGTTTCCCGTTTGAAGCATCGTAGATGTTGTTTCTGAGTTCCAAGGAGTAGGTGGTCTTCCCAATGGCCATCTTCTGTCCATAGGATACCAGGCTGCTGTCGTTGTGCTCCAACGGTCATCAGTTCTCCAAAGCCCGTGACCAGCTCAGCCTTGTCGGCTACCTCCTGACCTTGTCGACCACGTCCTGACCTTGTCGGCTACGTCCGCACCTTGTCGGCCACGTCCTGACCAGAAGGAGTGATCTACGAGACGTGCTCGGGACAAAGGCCCTCTGTGGTGCCGAGATGTAGTGACCAGATGATAATAGTGTTTAAACTTAACCACACCAATCAGTCCATGTGACGACATCAGAGTCGGAGACTGCATAGAGGATGTCACAAGGATAAGTTCTGGACGTTAGGCTAAGGGATGAGCTCTAGGCGCTAGGCTAAGGGATGAACCGTCTCCAGTGGAAGGGAAATGGGCAAGTCAGATGGCGATAGCTCGTGCAGCCGGAGATCCTGGATGAACCAACTCGCAAACCTCGCCAGGACTGACCTCGTCAGGAGTGACCTAGCCAGGACTGACCTCGCCAGGTCTGACCTCGCCAGGAGTGACCTCGCCAAGACTGACCTCGCCAGGACTTACCTCGCCAGGACTGATCTCGCCAGGACTGACCTCGCCAGGACTGACCTCCCCAGGACTGACCTCGCCAGGAATAACCTCACCAGGACTGACCTCGCCAGGAGTGACCTCGCCAGGAGTAACCTCGCCAGGAGTGACCTCGCCAGAACTGACCTCGCCAGAACTGACCTCGCCAGGACTGACCTCGCCAGAAGAGACCTCGCCAGGAGAGACCTCGCCAGGACTGACCTCGCCAGAAGTAACCGCGCCAGGAGTGACCTCGCCAGGAGTGACCTCGCCAGGACTGACCTCGCCAAAAGTGACCTCGCCAGAACTGACCTCGCCAGAACTGACTTCGCCAGGAATGACCTCGCCAGGACTGACCTCGCCAGTACTGACCTCGCCAGGAGTGACCTCGGCACTAGTGACTCCGCCAGGACGGAAACAATGACGTCACAAAAGCCCTGCTGGCCGAGGCAGCATGTGTGCACACCAACACGGTCATTCCTCAACATCCAGAGGCCCAGGACAGCTTAGGGGGATGCAACCCTGGCCCAACTCTGGCCTAACACTGGCAAAACACTGATGGCCTAACTCTGGCCCACCACTGATGGCCCAACACTGGCCAAACACTGATGGCCCAACTCTGGCCCAACACTGGCCCAACACTGATGTCCCAACACTGGCCCAACACTGATGGCCCAACTATGGCCCAACACTGGCCTCCCACTGGCCCAACACTGATGGCCCAACACTGATGACCCAACACTGAAGGCCCAACACTTGCCCAACACTGATGTCCCAACACTGGCCCAACACTGGCCCAACACTGACCCAACACTGATGACCCAACACTGGCCTAACACTGATGGCCCAACACTGGCCCAACACTGATGACCCAACACTGATGACCCAACACTGATGGCCCAACACTGACCCAACACTGATGACCCAACACTGGCCCAACACTGATGACCCAACACTGGCCCAACACTGATGACCCAACACTGATGACCCAACACTGATGGCCCAACACTGGCCCAACACTGATGACCCAACACTGATGACCCAACACTGATGGCCCAACACTGACCCGACACTGATGACCCAACACTGATGGCCCAACACTGACCCAACACTGATGACCCAACACTGGCCCAACACTGATGACCCAACACTGGCCTAACACTGATGGCCCAACACTGTCCCAACACTGATGGCCCAACACTGGCCCAACACTGATGACCCAACACTGGCCCAACACTGATGACCCAACACTGATGGCCCAACACTGACATAACACTGATGACCCAACACTTGCCCAACAATGGACCGACACTGGCCCAATACTGATGGCCCAACACTGACCCAACACTGATGGTCCAACACTGACCCAACACTGATGTCCCAACACTGATGTCCCAACACTGGCCCAACACTGGCCCAACACTGACTCAACACTGATGACCCAACACTGATGGCCCAACACTGACATAACACTGATGACCCAACACTGGCCCAACACTGGCCCAACACTGATGACCCAACACTGATGGCCCAACACTGATGACCCAACACTGATGGCCCAACACTGACATAACACTGATGACCCAACACTGGCCCAACACTGGCCCAACACTGACCCAACACTGATGACCCAACACTGATGGCCCAACACTGACATAACACTGATGACCCAACACTGGCCCAACACTGGCCCAACACTGATGTCCCAACACTGATGACCCAACACTGATGGCCCAACACTGACATAACACTGATGACCCAACACTGGCCCAACACTGGCCCAACACTGATGGCCCAACACTGGCCCAACACTGCTGTCGGACAAGTCAGTTAACTCTCCAACTGTCCTCGGCCATCAGCGAACACGTCGCTAGCAATCCTAGGCTGGGCATTCCTCCAATGATTGATGAGGTCAAGAAATCAATCAGCCAAATGTCTAGCGTGTGTGATGCCTTGGGTCAGATGCTCATCTTGTTGAAGTATATAAAGCAGAAGGTCCTACACTGCTTCAACCACTACCGGGTCTATTCTATAAATTTAGGAAAACGGCCAGATACATCTGTTGTCTCTATCGTCAATAGCAACAAGATTCGTTTGATAGACGACGTAATAATGTTGGATTGATAGGAGACGTAACAAGGTTGGATTGATAGGAGACGTAACAAGGTTGGATTGATAGGAGACCTAACAATGTTGGATTGATAGGAGACGTAACAAGGTTAGATTGATAGGAGACGTAACAATCTTGGATTGATAGGAAACGTAACAAGGCTGGATTGACAGGAGACGAGACGCAACAAGGTTGGATTGATGGGAGACGAGACGCAACAAGGTTGGATTGATGGGAGACGAGACGCAACAAGGTTGGATTGATGGGAGACGAGACGCAACAAGGCTGGATTGACAGGAGACGAGACGCAACAAGGTTGGATTGACAGGAGACGAGACGCAACAAGGTTGGATTGATGGGAGACGAGACGCAACAAGGTTGTCTTCTTCTTCTTCTTCGTACGCAGTCAGACAGTAACCAGCAACAAGGTTAGATTGATGGGAGATGTAACAAGGTTAGATTGATAGGAGACGTAACAATCTTGGATTGATAGGAAACGTAACAAGGTTGGATTGATGGGAGACGAGACGCAACAAGGTTGGATTGATGGGAGATGAAACCAGGTGGAAGTAAACTCATAGCTGACGCTGCTAGTGTGGGTCAAGTATTAGAGACATTGACCGAGTCTGTCTCGTGGCGTGGTAGGTTTCAGTGACATTGACCGAGTCTGTCTCGTTGGCATGGTAGGTTTCAGGGACATTGACCGAGTCTGTCTCGTGGCGTGGTAGGTTTCAGTGACATTGACCGAGTCTGTCTTGTGGCGTGGTAGGTTTCAGTGACATTGACCGAGTCTGTCTCGTGGCGTGGTAGGTTTCAGTGACATTGACCGAGTCTGTCTCTTGGCGTGGTAGGTTTCAGGGACATTGACCGAGTCTGTCTCGTGGCGTGGTAGGTTTCAGTGACATTGACCGAGTCTGTCTCGTGGCGTGGTAGGTTTCAGTGACATTGACCGAGTCTGTCTCGTGGCGTGGTAGGTTTCAGTGACGTTGACCGAGTCTGTCTCGTGGCGTGGTAGGTTTCAGTGACGTTGACCGAATCTGTCTCTTGGCGTGGTAGGTTTCAGTGACGTTGACCGAATCTGTCTCGTGGCGTGGTAGGTTTCAGTGACGTTGACTGAATCTGTCTCGTGGCAGGTTTCAATGACAAGTTATCCTCTTTAGTGTATTTTTCTCCTAGCAAATGGTCAGGTTACAATTTTAATAAAAGTATACTGGAACGCGTCAAGCAGAGGAATAAACTAGACAGCTTCTCGGGCCACATGCTGTACCGACGGCCCATGAGTGAAACGCTAACTACTGGATGTACCGACGGCCCACGAGTGAGACGCTAACTGTTCGCCTGTTTAACTAGTAGTCACACACACACGGCTTGTCACGTGGCCTGTTTTAACTAAAATATATTTTGTCAAGTGACCTGTTTAACTAAAATAGACATTGTCAAGTGACCTGTTTAACTAAAATACATCTTTACACGTGGCCTGTTTAACTATAATACATTTTATCACGTAACCTGTTTAACTAAAATACATCTTGTCACGTGGCCTGTTTAACTAATATAGACCTTGTGACGTGACCTGTTTAACTAATATATACCTTATCACGTGTCCTGTTTACCTAAAATACATCTTGTCACGTTACCTGTTTAACTAATATAGACATTGTCACGTGGCCTATTTAAATAATATAGACATTGTGACGTGACCTGTTCAACTAATACAGACCTTGTCACGTGGCCTGTTTAAATAAAATACATCTTGTCACGTGTCCTGTTTAACTAAAATACATCTTGTCACGTGACCTGTTCAACTTAAATACATATTGTCACGTGGCCTGTTTAACTAAAATACATCTTGTCACGTGGCCTGTTTCACTAAAATACATCTTGTCACGTGGCCTTTTAAAATAAAATACATCTTGTCACGTGGCCTGTTTCACTAATATAGACCTTGTCACGTGGCCTGTGGTCAAACGTTTTGTCACCCATTTATTATCACACTCTGGCTGAGAATGTAGACAGTGGTGCAATTGGAAAGAGGATCATGGCATTTAGCAGCTGAACAGTATTAATACTCTGTAGGATGTTTGATTGATTGATTGATTGGTTGATTGATTGATTGATTGATTGATTGATGATGGTGATGCATAGCTGGTAAATGTGTACTGCCTGATCAGAGATCCCAATGAAGCGTCTGCTAGAGATACAGTACGGTCTCCGCTGAGCGGGGTTCGCAGCCCTGGGACAACAACCTCAGGAATGAGAAGACAGAAAACAGCAGCGAGGTTACGAGCGATGAGATAGCAGCTACAAGGCTACGAGCGATGAGATAACAGCTACAAGGCTACGAGCGATGAGAAAACAGCAGCGAGGTTACGAACGAGGGGCACAGGATCGTGGTTGCCATGGTTACTCTCTCTAAATCCTTGCCCCAGAGGGTACGGGCCCGTCGAACACGACACAAGTACCTCAGTATGCCGGACCAGTTTGAACAAAACTCTGCTCAGGTCCAACCAATTGATGCAGCAGTAAATTAGACGGGCCGGATAGTTACTTGAACTGAGAACATGTCCCAGACATGGTCGGCCTGACGCCACCTGACACGCGAAGAGGTTGAGGGAGGGAGGCCCATTACCAAGACATCATATGTTTGAGGTACGCTGCACAACACTCCAATCTAGATGCAGTTTCTTACAGTCAACACAGGAAAACAACCCTGGATCAAGCTGTTGGAGGAGCATGCGCCTGGGCACCACCTGTCTTACACAACATGGAGGTCATTTACTAGACCGGGCTGGAGGAGCATAGATAGATGGGGATGATGAGACATGTGACTGTGGAGGGACAGAAGACCCAGACAACCTGATGATGAGACATGTGACTGTGGAGGGACACAAGACCACCTGATGAGACATGTGACTGTGGAGGAACAGAAGACCCAGACAACCTGATGAGCTGCCCAAACTTTCTAGGAAAACATGGATGACGTGTTGAGGGGAAAGGACAACGTAATACACGAGGGTGAACACTGGAAACATGACGTCTGACGTGATGTCCCAGACATTGGTAACATAACGTCTGACGTGGTGTCCCAGACATTGGTAACATAATGTCTGACGTGGTATCTCAGACATTGGTAACATAATGTCTGACGTGGTATCTCAGACATTGGAAACATGACGTCTGACGTTGTGTCTCAGACATTAGTAACATGACGTCTCACGTTGTGTCCCAGAACAAAAGAAGTAAATCAGCGGAATGAAGACCTCAAATCTTGGGGAGTTTGTATAGATCTGCTGTCCTAGTCGTACTGCCCTAGTCCTACTGTCCTAGTCCTACTGTCATACTGTCCTACTGTCCTGGTACCAATGCGGTTCATGTTAAAGAATAAGCTGCCACCATCACCTCAAGTCGTCCGTAGCGGCATTTTTTACTGATGTCCGGATTGTCACAATTAACAACATCATTTTGAATTCAGTTATGAAGAGAAAAGTCATGGGAGGGCGAGCAAGGAATGTGTACAAGCAGCGAACTAATGGAACCATCAGTATTCTCACTTTATTATTTGCTAAGGGAGACTCAATAGGGACTCAGGTAGAGGGGAGAACACGCCATCACGGGACGCATCTGTCAGCTTGCATGTTCTGTCAGGGGCCACGTCTAACTGTCAGCTTGCATGTTCTGTCAGGGGCCGAGTCTAACTCTCAGCTTGCACATTCTGTCAGGGGCCGCGTCTAACTCTCAGCTTGCACATTCTGTCAGGGGCCGCGTCTAACTCTCAGCTTGCACATTCTGTCAGGGGCCGCGTCTAACTCTCAGCTTGCACATTCTGTCAGGGGCCGCGTCTAACTCTCAGCTTGCACATTCTGTCAGGGGCCGCGTCTAACTCTCAGCTTGCACATTCTGTCAGGGGCCGCATCTAACTCTCAGCTTGCACATTCTGTCAGGGGCCGCGTCTAACTCTCAGCTTGCAAATTCTGTCAGGGGCCCTATTTGAGCAGGAGTACGAGGGCCAGTGGCGTGCCCTAGAGTGGGCTGTGGAAGATCTCAACCTCAACCCCGAGCTGCTGCGAGAGACACTTGTTCTGGTGGATAGAGAAACAGTTCCCCCCCAGGACAGTTTTACTGCCCAGAGAAAAGGTAGGAGACTCCTTCATGTGTGACCCAGTTGGTGTTGGTGTCGTAGTTTGGTTGTTGTGAGATTGTGGTGACGTTGTAGTAGTAGTTTGGTTGTGGTGAGATTGTGTGGTAGTGATAATGTAAGTCATAGTTATGATAGTGATGATGTAAATTGTAGCTGTGGTGGTGATGTAAGTGGTAGTTGGGATGGTGGTAATGTAAGTGGTAGTTGTGGTGAGGATATAAGTGGTAGTTGGGATGGTGGTGATGTAAGTGGTAGTTGTGGTGATGATGTAAGTGGTGGTCGTGGTGGTGATGATGTAAGTGGTAGTTGTGGTGATGATGTAAGTGGTGGTCGTGGTGGTGATGATGTAAGTAGTTGATGTGATGGTGGTGGTGTAAGGGATGCAGTCTTTACAAAACCTCTCAAACAACCACTACCTGACCTCTCAAACAACCACTATATGACCTTTCAAACAACCACTACATGACCTTTCAAACAACCACTACATGTCCTGTCAAACAACCACTACAGGACCTCTCAAACAACCACTACATGTCCTGTCAAACAACCACTACATGACCTCTCAAACAACATGACCTCTAATGCCACCTATCTCTCATGTAGTGTGCCGGATGACCCAGATGGGTATTGCTGCCATGTTCGGCCCTGTGTCTTCCCTGGCTGCGGGTCATGTACAGTCTATGTGTACAGCCTTCGAGATCCCCCACCTACAATGGCGCTGGGACCCACGGGACTCCAGGGACTACTTCTCCATCAGTTTGTACCCGCACTATTTGACCTTGAGCACAGCTTACAGGGACGTCATCCGGTTCTGGCAGTGGAATCGGTTCACCATTCTGTACGAGAACAATGAAGGTAATCATCATGTTTTCTGTCGCTGGCCTGCACAGAACGGGTTGGTCACTTGCAGGCAGGTCTTTTAAGCATGGACAGTCACTTGACAGATGTGATGCATATTTGAGAGACACTGACTTTCATTTCTGTTGGTCAGGACAAGACTAGCCATGGCAGGAGGCTGTCCAGCCAGAGATATGAGTCTGAGGTCATCTGAGTCCAGTAGTTGTATGACCTAACCAGTATGAGGTCATCTTAGTCCAGTAGTTGTATGATCTAACCAGTCTGATGTGTGAGACCAGTAGTTGTATGACCAAACCAGTTTGAGGTCGTCTTAGTCCAGTAGTTGTATGACCTAACCAGTATGAGGTCATCTTAGTCCAGTAGTTGTATGACCTAACCAGTATGAGGTCATCTTTATTCCAGTAGTTGTATGACCTAACCAGTATGAGGTCATCTTTATTCCAGTAGTTGTATGACCTAACCAGTATGAGGTCATCTTTATTCCAGTAGTTGTATGACCTAACCAGTATGAGGTCATCTTAGTCCAGTAGTTGTATGACCTAACCAGTCTGAGGTGTGAGACCAGTAGTTGAATGACCTAACCAGTATGAGGTCATCTTAGTCCAGTAGTTGTATGACCTAACCAGTAAGAGGTGGGAGACCAGTAGTTGTATGACCTAACCAGTCTGAGGTATGAGACCAGTAGTTGTATGACCTAACCAGTCTGAGGTGTGAGACCAGTAGTTGTATGACCTAACCAGTATGAGGTATGAGACCAGTAGTTGTATGACCTAACCAGTCTGAGGTATGAGACCAGTAGTTGTATGACCTAACCAGTCTGAGGTGTGAGACCAGTAGTTGTATGACCTAACCAGTATGAGGTATGAGACCAGTAGTTGTATGACCTAACCAGTATGAGGTATGAGACCAGTAGTTGTATGACCTAACCAGTATGAGGTATGAGACCAGTAGTTGTATGACCTAACCAGTGTATCTCTTATTGTGATAGGTCTGACTCGGGTCCAGGAAGTCCTGAAGGGGTCCAACAACCCCCCAGCTCAGATCACCATCCGCAAGATGGAGCTGATCAACAACGACTACCTTGTGCTGCTCAAAGACCTCAAGGACAGGGGCGAGGGCAAGTTCATCATCGACTGCAACATCAAAGCTATCAAGCCATTCCTCCATGCGGTAAAGTGGTCGTCATCGTATCAGTGGGCACTGTCACTATATATACACTAACAGCCACACACACAAACACACACACACCCATGCACACACACACACACACACACACACACACATATAAAGACATACATAAACATAAAGACCTTTACATACATGAAGACCTATACACAAATGATGAGCTATACACACATAAAGACCTACACCGAAAGACATACATTCACATTAAGACCTACACCGAAAGACATACATTCACATTAAGACCTACACCGAAAGACATACATTCACATTAAGACCTACACCGAAAGACATAAATTCACATTAAGACCTACACCGAAAGACATACACACACATTAAGACCTATACACACATTAAGACCTACACACACATAAAGACATATACATACACACACAAACCACACATGTGCATGTGTGTGTGTGTGTGTGTACTTACACTTGTGCACATAGACATAAGTCCACACACTTATTTTTCAGTAATACACATTCATATTCGCATGCACATTCAGAAACACATGCGTAAACACATACACACATGCAGACTCCCCATATGTACACCCCAAAATACATTCATACATGCTCACAACGCAATGATTGACACACTCTCATAACACACATTCCCAAACACACACACACCCATGCACGCACGCACGCGTGCACATATACACACACACACACACACACACATACAGACACACACACACACAGACACACACACAGACACACACACACACACACACAGACACACACACAGACACACACACAGACACACACAAAATCCATGTCTCATCCAATCCATGTTATCTGAGTTAAACCATGATGTCTTTTTTGGTCATACATTTGGACCAAGTTCTCTAGACCATGTTATGTCATCTGAACATATTATTTGTACATAAAAATCGTGTTATTTGAGCTGATTGAATTGTTTCCTCCTCTCTGATCAAATCCATGTCTCATCCAATCTGTCTCATCCAATCCATGTCTCATCCAATCTGTCTCATCCAATCTATGTCTCATCCAATCTGTCTCATCCAATCCATCTCTCATCCAATCTGTCTCATCCAATCTATGTCTCATCCAATCTGTCTCATCCAATCCATGTCTCATCCAATCCATGTCTCATCCAATCTGACTCATCCAATCTATGTCTCATCCAATCTGACTCATCCAATCTATGTCTCATCCAATCTGACTCATCCAATCTATGTCTCATCCAATCTGACTCATCCAATCTATGTCTCATCAAATCCATGTCTCATCCAATCTGTCTCATCCAATCCATGTCTCATCCAATCTGTCTCATCCAATCTATGTCTCATCCAATCTGACTCATCCAATCTATGTCTCATCCAATCTATGTCTCATCCAATCTGACTCATCCAATCTATGTCTCATCAAATCCATGTCTCATCCAATCTATGTCTCATCCAATCTGTCTCATCCAATCTATGTCTCATCAAATCCATGTCTCATCCAATCTATGTCTCATCCAATCTGTCTCATCCAATCTGTCTCATCCAATCTATGTCTCATCAAATCCATGTCTCATCCAATCTATGTCTCATCCAATCTGTCTCATCCAATCTATGTCTCATCCAATCTGTCTCATCCAATCTATGTCTCATCAAATCCATGTCTCATCCAATCTATGTCTCATCCAATCTGACTCATCCAATCTATGTCTCATCCAATCTGTCTCATCCAATCTATGTCTCATCCAATCTTTGTCTCATCCAATCTGTCTCATCAAATCTATTTCTCATCCAATCTATGTGTCATCCAATCTATGTCTCATCCAATCTATGTCTCATCCAATCTGTCTCATCCAATCTATTTCTCATCCAATCTATGTCTCATCCAATCTATGTCTCATCCAATCTATGTCTCATCCAATCTGTCTCATCCAATCTATTTCTCATCCAATCTATGTCTCATCCAATCTATATCTCATCCAATCTATGTGTCATCCAATCTGTCTCATCCAATCTATTTCTCATCCAATCTATTTCTCATCCAATCTATGTCTCATCCAATCTATGTCTCATCCAATCTATTTCTCATCCAATCTATGTGTCATCCAATCTGTGTAAGTGTTAACTTAACAACTTAACGTCTTTATACTGGTTTAGAAGACCCTGCAGAGTCTGTATACAACCAGTTACATTTACATCACCTTGCTCTAAAAGCTATGCGCATCCAATTTATTCTTAAATAAATTAACTGTCCCTGCCTCCACTACCTCCTGTGGCAATGCATTCCAAGCAGTCACCACTCTCTGACTAAATAAATATTTCTTAATATCTAATCTGGACCTCTCTTTAGTTGGCCTCTTGTTCTTGTAGGTGGTTGTATTTTAAAAAAAACTTGTTATAGTCTAATTTATCCGTTCCTCTGATAATCTTATAAACCTGCATTGTCACAAAGAATTCTTCTCTCTTCTAGACACTGTAGGCCCGCTAGACTCTGTAGGCCCGCTAGACACTGTAGGCCCGCTAGACACTGTAGGCCCGCTAGACTCTGTAGGCCCGCTAGACACTGTAGGCCCGCTAGACACTGTAGGCCCGCTAGACTCTGTAGGCCCGCTAGACTCTGTAGACATTGTTGCCACATGTCTTATCCAATCCATATCTCACCCAATCCATGTCTCATCCAATCCATGTGTCATCCAATCCATGTGTCATCCAATCCATGCTCATCCAATGTCTCATCCAATCCATGTCTCATCTAATCCATGCTCATCCAATGTCTCATCTAATCCAGGCCCTCAAACTGAAGATGATTTCTGAAGTGTACCACTACTTCTTCACAACATTGGTGAGTCAGTGAGTCAGCTCTGTGACCTGCAGTCACTTAAGTCAGGACTATGACCAACAGGGACTGCAGTCCTCATGTATCAGCTTCATCACTACCAGCTCCACCACCCCTAACATCTCCACAAATAGCCCACTATCACCACCACAAACAGCCCACTATCACCATCACAAACAGGCCACTATCACCTCCACAAACAGCCCACTATCACCTCCAAACATTTCGACCTCCACACCTTGGCAGATGTGGACTCATGTTCTGTTGATGGGAGATGGGAAATGATGTTATGATAGTGATGGGAGAGGGGAACTGATGTTCTGAAAGTGATGGGAGAGGGGAACTGATGTTCTGAAAGTGATGGGAGAGGGGAACTGATGTTCTGAAAGTGATGGGAGATGGGAACTGATGTTCTGAAAGTGATGGGATAGGGGAACTGATGTTCTGAAAGTGATGGGATAGGGGAACTGATGTTCTGAAAGTGATAGGAGATGGTAACTGATGTTCTGAAAGTGATGGGATAGGGGAACTGATGTTCTGAAAGTGATGGGAGATGGGAACTGATGTTCTGAAAGTGATGGGATAGGGGAACTGATGTTCTGAAAGTGATAGGAGATGGTAACTGATGTTCTGAAAGTGATGGGAGATGGGAACTTATGTTTGAATAGTGATGGGAGATGGGAACTGATGTATGTTCTGAAATTCGATCTAAGATCTATTTCAACTGTATCATCAATTTCATTGAAGAAACTCTCTCCCGGTCAACCATAGCAGCCGCATGGAATTGGCCTATTAGCCGCCGGCATGTGGGCGTAATCTTTGCGTAATCTGGCTGAGTTTTTGTGGATAAGGATATCAAAAGCCGTGTCAGAGAGCCATGGTTTTCGCTTCACGAATCTTAGGCCTAAAATTATTTGGCAGCCTCGCTTACAGCATTCTAAATGGCAGCCCATGCTGACTCTATATCGCAGAAGAGCCAGCCTATTGTGATAAAGTTGTCTCTTACTGATAAGGCATATTCTTCCGCTAGAGAGTGGTTAGTTTTGAGACATTAAGAGTGTAGCTCACTATCATACCTGACAGGGCTCATGAGTTCAAAGATCTGGCCAGTGTTCTGAGAATAGGGAAGGCCTAATAGAGAGATAGAAACATCAAGGCAGAAAGCCTCCGCAGTGATTGATCAACTGTCTGCACTTGTTACACAGCCGAAGATTAGCCAGACAACTGACCAGCCACTGGTCAACAGCGGAGTCATACCAACTGTGTGCAGCCAGTATCAGACTTGGCACTTACGCAAGGCCCAAGAGAGGCCAATAACAATTGTGAAATTAAATCTCTGAAAAAGGTAATTGGAGCCATGAGGAGTGACAGAATAAGAAAGGTCATTGGAGCTATGGGAAGTGACAGAATAAGAAAGGTCATTGGAGCTATGGGAAGTGACAGAATAAGAAAGGTCATTGGAGCCATGGGAAGTGACAGAATAAGAAAGGTCATTGGAGCCATGGGAAGTGACAGAATAAGAAAGGTCATTGGAGCCATGGGAAGTGACAGAATAAGAAAGGTCATTGGAGCCATGGGAAGTGACAGAATAAGAAAGGTCATTGGAGCCATGGGAAGTGACAGAATAAGAAAGGTCATTGGAGCCATGGGAAGTGACAGAATAAGAAAGGTCATTGGAGCCATGGGAAGTGACAGAATAAGAAAGGTCATTGGAGCCATGGGAAGTGACAGAATAAGAAAGGTCATTGGAGCCATGGGAAGTGACAGAATAAGAAAGGTCATTGGAGCCATGGGAAGTGACAGAATAAGAAAGGTCATTGGAGCCGTGGGGAGTGACAGAATAAGAAAGGTCATTGGAGCCATGAGGAGAGACAGAATAAGAAAGGTCATTGGAGCCATGGGGAGAGACAGAATAAGAAAGGTCATTAGAGCCATGAGACAGAATATGAAATGAAGACATTAGAAAGATACTGGCAACTACCCCCTCCCCCCTACCTGCCTCCACATGTGAATGTACTTAAACTCCTCCCCCCACCCTCCCAATGTGTTGGATGTAAGCAAAATAAAATAAATTGAGAGATGAGAGTGAAGTACAAGGTAAGAGATGGGAGTGAAGTACAAGGTAAGAGATGAGAGTGAAGTACAAGGTAAGAGATGGGAGTGAAGTACAAGGTAAGAGATGGGAGTGAAGTACAAGGTAAGAGATGAGAGTGAAGTACAAGGTAAGAGATGGGAGTGAAGTACAAGGTAAGAGATGAGAGTGAAGTACAAGGTAAGAGATGGGAGTGAAGTACAAGGTAAGAGATGAGAGTGAAGTACAAGGTAAGAGCTATGCATTCAGAAAAAGGTCTCCATGAGACATACCACAACTGACTTCCTTCTGTCTTTCTAAGACTGACCAAGTCTGATTAGCAACACAATGAAAATACCGGTCACAATGAGAGTTATCCGTAGACAGTGAAGTTCTGACAGAACAGTTAGGATTTCCTCAGAACAAGAGAAGCCATGACCTGTCAGGACACTAGAAGAGACACTTTTAGGAACAGTCCAGCACGAGACACTCATTTCATGTCTGGAAAACAGAGGAATGGATGGACAGGACATGAGAATACCAAGTAACCTAGACTTGGAGCAAGCTGTTGCTGTCAGATCTGACAGGATTTACTCTTCATGTATGGATGTAACAAGAGGAGGGAGGCATAGATGTAACAAGAGAAGGGAGATATGGATGTAACAAGAAGAGGAAGACATGGATGTAACAAGAGGAGGGAGGCATGGATGTAACAAGAGGAGGGAGGTATGGATGTAACAAGAAGAGGAAGGCATGGATGTAACAAGAGGAGGGAGACATGGATGTAACAAGAGGAGGGAGGCATGGATGTAACAAGAGGAGAGAGACGTGGATGTAACAAGATAAGGGAGACGTGGATGTAACAAGAGGAGGGAGACATGGATGTAACAAGATAAGGGAGACGTGGATATAATAAGATGAGGGAGACATGGATGTAACAAGATGAAGGGGACATGGATGTAACAAGAGGAGGGAGACATGGATGTAACAAGAGGAGGGAGATGTGGATGTAACAAGAGGAGGGAGATATCTATGTAACAAGAGGAGGGAGACATGGATGTAACAAGGGGAGGGAGACGTGGATGTAACAAGAGGAGGGATACATGGATGCATCAAGAGGAGGGAGACATGGAAGTAACAAGAGGAGGGAGACGTGGATGTAACAAGAGGAGGGAGACGTGGATGTAACAAGAAGAAGGAGACTCGGACGTAACAAGAGGAGGGAGGTATGGATGTAACAAGAGGAGAGAGATATGGATGTAACAAGAGGAGGGAGCATGGCACAACTAGGCTGGCTGGGAGGGAGCATGACACAGGCCTGCTGGGAGGGAGCAGACATGAACTTCAGGACAGTTATTCAAGTCCAGATCGGACATTGAGACTGAGAAGATGAAAATGGTAATAACAAAGTGAAATCTTCTCTACAAGTAGATGTTGACATGCTGGGCCTGTTGAAGGGGTTCTACTATCTTTTAACAAGATTCCTGAGGTTGGTCAAAATGGGTAAGATGGACAAGATGGGTAAGATGGGCAAGATGGTCAAGATGGACAAGATGGTCAAGATGGGTAAGATGGTCAAGATGGGTAAGATGGGTAAGATGGGTAAGATGGGTAAGATGGGTAAGATGGGTAAGATGGGTAAGATGGGTAAGATGGTCAAGATGGGTAAGATGGGTAAGATGGGTAAGATGGGTAAGATGGGTAAGATGGGTAAGATGGGTAAGATGGTCAAGATGGGTAAGATGGGTAAGATGGGTAAGATGGGTAAGATGGGTAAGATGGTCAAGATGGGTAAGATGGGTAAGATGGACAAGATGGTAAAGATGGGTAAGATGGACAAGATGGTAAAGATGGGTAAGATGGACAAGATGGTAAAGATGGGTAAGATGGACAAGATGGTAAAGATGGTCAAGATGAACAAGATGAGCAATAAAAAAGAAAGAACCTAGATGAGAAAATGTGTTGGAGCAGAGGGAACCGTACACCCAAACAAGTCGCTCACAAAAGTGTTAGAGAGAACCGTACACCCAAACAAGTCGCTCACAAAAGTGTTAGAGAGAACCGTACACCCAAACAAGTCGCTCACAAAAGTGTTAGAGAGAACCGTACACCCAAACAAGTCGCTCACAAAAGTGTTAGAGAGAACCGTACACCCAAACAAGTCGCTCACAAAAGTGTTAGAGAGAACCGTACACCCAAACAAGTCGCTCACAAAAGTGTTAGAGAGAACCGTACACCCAAACAAGTCGCTCACAAAAGTGTTAGAGAGAACCGTACACCCAAACAAGTCGCTCACAAAAGTGTTAGAGAGAACCGTACACCCAAACAAGTCGCTCACAAAAGTGTTAGAGAGAACCGTACACCCAAACAAGTCGCTCACAAACTTGTTAGAGCCAACCGTACACCCAAACAAGTCACTCACAAACTTGTTAGAGCCAAACTTAGACCGAAACAAGTCACTCACAAACTTGTTAGAGCCAACCGTACACCCAAACAAGTCGCTCACAAACTTGTTAGAGCCAACCGTACACCCAAACAAGTCGCTCACAAACTTGTTAGAGCCAACCGTACACCCAAACAAGTCGCTCACAAACTTGTTAGAGCCAACTGTACACCCAAACAAGTCGCTCACAAACTTGTTAGAGCCAACCGTACACCCAAACAAGTCGCTCACAAACTTGTTAGAGCCACCCGTACATCCACACAAGTCGCTCACAAACTTGTTAGAGCCAACCGTACACCCAAACAAGTCGCTCACAAACTTGTTAGAGCCAACCTTGGATGTAGAGATCACACTTGAGCTGAACTCAATTACAACATCTTGGGAAACCGAACATACTGGTTACACCAAAAACGATGCCTATTACCAGTTGAACAGAAGAGAGCAGGTCGTTGTCTTCAGACTTCACACTGGCCACAATAGACTGAGGTACCACCTATTCAATAAATTGAAGATAGGTGGCACCGACGAATGCCCGTGTGGTACCAGGAAAATGATTGCTGAGCACTTGCTGCAAAACTGCCCGACATACGAGGACCAGAGAGAGCAGATGTGGCCATCACCAGTGGCAACACCAGACAAGCTCTATGGCAGTGTCGACAGCCTCAGGATGACGGCTGCTTTTTTCGAAAAAATAATGATTACTGTCTGACTGCGTACGACGAAGAATTACAACATCTACAATTGCCACTATCAGTGATATTATCACTACCACAACCACACCACATCATTAACCTTGCCACACTACCATAAACTTGCACCATCACTACTAAAACTACACCGCATCATTAACCCAGCCCCACGACCATAAACCTGCACCATCACTACCACAACCAGACCACATCATTAACTCTGCCATATTAACACCAACTTGCACCATCATCATGTTTTGCTGTTTGTGTGATCCAGGACCTGGGACTAATAGACCTTGGAGACTACATGTATGGTGGTGCTAACATCACTGCCTTACGGCTGATTGACCCGGACAGGAAGAAAGTTGTCAATGTTAAGTCAGACTGGGAGATGCGGTCCAACGCTGGCTACGAGTCGCCACTCATGAAGTATAAGGACATAGAGGTTAGTGAAAGCCCTGTCTGCAGATAAACATCCACATCCGACATTATGAGAACCCTGTCTATTGACTTCTACATCTGACATTATGAGAGCCCTGTCCATAGACTTCTACATCTGACATTATGAGAGCCCTGTCTATTGACTTCTACATCTGACATTATGAGAGACCTGTCCATAGACTTCTACATCTGACATTATGAGAGCCCTGTCTATTGACTTCTACATCTGATCTGACATTATGAGAGCCCTTTCTATTGACTTCTACATCTGACATTATGAGAGACCTGTATTGATTTCTACATCTGACATTATGAGAGCCCTGTCTATAGACTTCTACATCTGACATTATGAGAGCCCTGTATTGATTTCTACATCTGACATTATGAGAGCCCTGTCTATAGACTTCTACATCTGACAAGGACGCCGTCAATAACTGGGACCAACAATCACAGATCACCTTCTCCTGCTTAAGTAGTGTCTACTAAGCTGAACTTGCAGCTCTCTGCTATATGGTCTGTGTGGTAGAGGTCTTGTCTCACAACCTGGTAGAGGTCTTGTCTCACAACCTGGTAGAGGTCTTGTCTCACAACCTGGTGGAGATCTTGTCTCACAGCCTGGTAGAGATCTTGTCTCACAACCTGGTAGAGGTCTTGTCTCACAACCTGGTAGAGGTCTTGTCTCACAACCTGGTAGAGGTCTTGTCTCACAACCTGGTAGAGGTCTTGTCTCACAACCTGGTAGAGGTCTTGTCTCACAACCTGGTAGAGATCTTGTCTCACAACCTGGTAGAGGTCTTGTCTCACAACCTGCTGGAGATCTTGTCTCACAACCTGGTAGAGGTCTTGTCTCACAACCTGGTAGAGATCTTGTCTCACAACCTGGTAGAGGTCTTGTCTCACAACCTGGTAGAGGTCTTGTCTCACAACCTGGTAGAGGTCTTGTCTCACAACCTGGTAGAGGTCTTGTCTCACAACCTGGTAGAGGTCTTGTCTCACAACCTGGTAGAGGTCTTGTCTCACAACCTGGTAGAGGTCTTGTCTCACAACCTGGTAGAGGTCTTGTCTCACAACCTGGTAGAGGTCTTGTCTCACAACCTGGTAGAGGTCTTGTCTCACAACCTGGTAGAGGTCTTGTCTCACAACCTGACAGGCTAGTCAGTCATAAAATAGGACAGGCTAGCTAGCCATGCATTTGATTTCATGCTACTAAACCTAACTGACCTAGTTTTATTGTCTGCATCAGAGAGATCTGGCTCATGTAAGTGACCTACTTTTGCCTCTTCTTATCATACATACTGACCTAGTTTTTTTCTCTCTTTATCAAACATGTTGACCTACAGATTTATTTTTGTCTCTCCTTTTTGTGCATACTAACCTACTGACCTAGTTATGGCCCCTTTATCATACATGCTGACCTACTGACCTAGTTTTGGCTCTCATTGTCGTTCATGCTGACCTAGTTTTGTCTTTCTGTATCATAACTATAGACATAGTTTTGCATCTCCTTATCCTACACACTGGCCTACTAACCTAGATCTGTCTAACATTATCATACACACTGGCATACTGACCTAGATCTGTCTAAGCTTATCATACACACTGGCCTACTGACCTAGATCTGTCTCTTCTTATCGTACACACTGGCCTACACGCCTAGATTTGTCTCGTTTTATTTAACTCACACACCTAGTTCTGTCTCTTCTTTCCATGCCTACTGACCTAGATGTGTCTCTCCTTTTCATACATACTGGCCTAGTTGTGCCTCTCCTTATCGTACACACTGGCCTACTGACCTAGATCTGTCTCTCCTTATCCTACACACTGGCCTACTGACCTAGATCTGTCTCTCTTTATCGAACATACTGGCCTACTCGCCTAGATTTGTCTCTCTTTATCAAACTCACTGACCTAGTTCTGTCGCTCCATAGTTGTGTCTCTCTGTATCATACCTTCGGACCTATTGACCTAGTTTTGTCTATTGTTTGTGCGGCTTGTGGCCTACTGACCTAGTTTTGTCTCCCATTATCGTACATACTGACACTGACCTAGATTTGTCTATCCTTATCACACCTACTGACACATGGACCTACCGACCTGCTGACCTAGTTTTGTCTTTCTTTATTGTACATATTTACCTAGTTTTGCTTCATTATTGTACCTACTGACCTAGTTTTGTCTCCCTTCAATGTACCTACTGCACTACTATCCTAGATTTTTCTCTCCTTATCGAACATACTGACCTAGTTTTCTCCATCCTTATCATACATACTGTCATACTGACCTAGTTATGCGGCTCCTTGTTATGCCTACTGACCTAGTTTTGTTTTTCAAGATCTTACATACTGCCCTATTTTATCTCTCCTAATCGAACCTATTTTGTCTCACCGTATCACACCTACTGACTTATGGACCTATCGACCTACTGATCTAGTTGTGTCTCTCCTTACCATACCTACTGACCTGGTCTTATTACTGTGTCTGCCAGACCTGCCTAAGTTAAGTGGCATAGTTGTATGACAGTATGACCCAGCTTGACCTAATTTGACAGCTGTTTGTGTCAGTGAGACCTATCTCAACTTATGACACTCCACCTGGCAGTATTTATTGACCTGCTGTATTTGTTTAACTGCCCACATTTGTTATTGTTAACATTTACCAAAAGTTAAGGTGTTGCATGAAATGTTAACAATATCTCTTGTGCTCTCTTGCCTTACACCAATGGCGGGTGACCTTGACAGGGGTTTGACAACACTACCCAAGACGTCATGGTAATTTGTGTGGCTAGCTTTGATTGGCTCAGACCAGTCACGTGTCATTCCATGTTTTAGTGTTGCATACCAAAATGGCTGTGGCTGGGAATTGTCAGTCTGTTTGACAGCTCTCACATTTAACTCCTCTACACATATGACTGTCATAGGGTGTGGCTGTCCTAGGCTGTGGCTGTCCTAGGGTGTGGCTGTCCTAGAGTGTAGCTGTCTTAGGGTGTGGCTGTCCTAGAGTGTGGCTGTCCTAGGGTGTGGCTGTCCTAGGGTGTGGCTGTCCTAGTGTGTGACTGTCCTACGGTGTGGCTGTCCTAATGTCTGGCTGTCCTAGGGTGTGGCTGTCCTATTGTGTGGCTGTCCTACTGTGTGGATGTCCCAGGGTGTGGCGGTCCTAGGTTATGGCTGTCTTAGGGTGTGGCTGTCCTAGGGTGTGGCTGCCCTAGTGTGTGGCTGTCCTAGTGTGTGGCTGTCCTAGAATGTGGCTGTCCTAGGGTGTGGCTGTACTAGGGTGTGGCTGTCCTAGGGTGTGGCTGTCCTAATGTGTGGCTGTCCTAGAGTGTGGCTGTCCTAGTGTGACTGTCCTAGTGTGTGACTGTCCTAGGATGTGGCTGTCCTAATGTGTGGCTGTCCTAGGATGTGGCTGTACTAGGTTGTGGCTGTCCTAGTGTGACTGTACTAGGGTGTGACTGTCCTAGTGTGTGACTGTCCTAGAGTGTGGCTGTCCTAGTGTGTGACTGTCCTAGGATGTGGCTGTCCTAATGTGTGGCTGTCCTAGGGTGTGGCTGTACTAGGTTGTGGCTGTCATAGTGTGTGGCTGTCCTAGGGTGTGGCTGTCCTAGGGTGTGGCTGTCCTAGGGTATGGCTGTCCTAGGATGTGGCTGTACTAGTGTGACTGTACTAGTGTGTGGCTGTCCTAGGGTGTTTCTGTCCTAGTGTGTGACTGTCCTTGTGTGTGACTGTCCTTGTGTGTGACTGTCCTAGTGTGGCTGTCCTAGGGTGTGGCTGTCCTAGGGTGTGGCTGTCCTAATGTGTGGCTGTCCTAGGATGTGGCTGTACTAGGTTGTGGCTGTCCTAGTGTGACTGTACTAGGGTGTGACTGTCCTAGTGTGTGACTGTCCTAGAGTGTGGCTGTCCTAGTGTGTGACTGTCCTAGGATGTGGCTGTCCTAATGTGTGGCTGTCCTAGGGTGTGGCTGTACTAGGTTGTGGCTGTCATAGTGTGTGGCTGTCCTAGGGTGTGGCTGTCCTAGGGTGTGGCTGTCCTAGGGTATGGCTGTCCTAGGATGTGGCTGTACTAGTGTGACTGTACTAGTGTGTGGCTGTCCTAGGGTGTTTCTGTCCTAGTGTGTGACTGTCCTTGTGTGTGACTGTCCTTGTGTGTGACTGTCCTAGTGTGGCTGTCCTAGGGTGTGGCTGTCCTAGGGTGTGGCTGTCCTAAGGTGTGACTGTCCTAGGGTGTGACTGTCCAAGTGTGGCTGTCCTAGGGTGTGGCTGTCCTAGGGTGTGGCTGTCCTAGGGTGTGACTGTCCTAGGGTGTGGCTGTCCTAGGGTGTGGCTGTCCTAGACTTCTCTTGAACTCTTTCTGAAAAAACAACAAAAGAAAGTGACAGGAAACTTGGCCTCTCGCGCTCTATCTATTCTCTCTTTATTCTCTCTTTCTCACTCTATTCTCTCCTATCATTCTCTCTCTCTTTTCTCTCTCTCTCTTTCTCTCTCTATTCTCTCTTTCTCTTTCTCTTCTTTCCTATCATTCTCTCTCTCTTTTCTCTCTCTCTCTTTCTCTCTCTCTTTCTCTCTCTTTTCTAATTTCTCTTTTTTCTTTCTTTCTCTCTCTTTCTCTATCTCTCTCTTTTTCTCTCTTTCTTTTTCTCTCTCTTCTCTCTTTTTTCTCCTCTATCATTTTCTCTCTTCTTTCTCTCTGTTTCTCTATCTCTTTCTCTCTCTCTCTCTCTTCTGTCATTCTCTCTTTTCTCTCTATCATTATCTCTCTTTTCTCTCTCTTTCTCACTTTTTCTCTCTTTCTCTTCTCTCTTTTTCTCTCTCTCTTTCTCTCTCTTCTCTCCTCTTTCATTCTCTCTCTCTTTCTCTTCTCTCTCTCTTCTTTTTACATTCTCTCTTTTTCTCTTTTTCTTTCTTTCTCTTGCTCTATCTTCTCTCTCTCATCTTTCTCTCATTTCTCATCTCTCATCTCTTCCTCTGACCTCTAATCTCATCTCATTCTCCTCTCTCTCTCTCTTGCATCTCTCTCATCACTCTTCTCTCATCTCGTTTTCTCATCTCTCTCATCTCTCTTTCCTCTCTCTGCTCTCTCTCTGCTCTCTCTCTCATCTCACTCTTCTCTTTCGTTCTTCTCTCTATCATCTCTCCTCTCTCTTTCTCTCTCTCATCTCTCTGTGCCTCTCTCTTTCATCTCTCTCATCTCTCTCACCTCGCTCTCTTTTCTCTTCCTTGCAATATCCAGCCATTTTGACATGTTGCATGCGGCTTGCTAGCTTTTAGTCAATGTTGTTGTTGTTGTTGTTGTTGTTGTTGTTGTTGTTGTTGTTGTTACTATCTAGTCACAATTGTCAGTGAATGACTGGAAGACACAACGGACGAATTCACAGAAGAGATGAACACGGATAAAGAAGGGAATGGTTGGGCATTCCAAATCAGGGGTTTTCTGTGACAGTCTGGAGCTGTTCTGTGACAGTCTGGAGCTGTTCTGTGACAGTCTGGAGCTGTTCTGTGACAGTCTGGAATCAGCTGTTCTGTGACAGTCTGGAGCTGTTCTGTGACAGTCTGGAGCTGTTCTGTGACAGTCTGGAATCAGCTGTTCTGTGACAGTCTGGAGCTGTTCTGTGACAGTCTGGAGCTGTTCTGTGACAGTCTGGAATCAGCTGTTCTGTGACAGTCTGGAGCTGTTCTGTGACAGTCTGGAGCTGTTTTGTGACAGTCTGGAATCAGCTGTTCTGTGACAGTCTGGAGCTGTTCTGTGACAGTCTGGAGCTGTTCTGTGACAGTCTGGAATCAGCTGTTCTGTGACAGTCTGGAGCTGTTCTGTGACAGTCTGGAATCAGCTGTTCTGTGACAGTCTGGAGCTGTTCTGTGACAGTCTGGAGCTGTTCTGTGACAGTCTGGAATCAGCTGTTCTGTGACAGTCTGGAGCTTTTCTGTGACAGTCTGGAGCTGTTCTGTGACAGTCTGGAGCTGTTCTGTGACAGTCTGGAGCTGTTCTGTGACAGTCTGGAATCAGCCGTTCTGTGACAGTCTGGAGCTGTTCTGTGACAGTCTGGAATCAGCTGTTCTGTGACAGTCTGGAGCTGTTCTGTGACAGTCTGGAATCAGCTGTTCTGTGACAGTCTGGAGTCAGCTGTTCTGTGACAGTCTGGAATAAGCTGTTCTGTAACAGTCTGGAGTCAGCTGTTCTGTGACAGTCTGGAGTCAGCTGTTCTGTGACAGTCTGGAGTCAGCTGTTCTGTGACAGTCTGGAGTCAGCTGTTCTGTGACTGTCTGGAGTCAGCTGTTCTGTGACAGTCTGGAGTCAGCTGTTCTGTGACAGTCTGGAGTCAGCTGTTCTGTGACAGTCTGAAGTCAGCTGTTCTGTGACGGTCTGGAGTCAGCTGTTCTATGACAGTCTGGAGTTAGCTGTTATATGAAAGTCTTGAGCCATCTTTTTTGTTAATAGTCCCCCTGTTATGTCCCCTCACCTGTTATACCAACTCACCTGTTATATCACCTGACCCATTATATCCCCTCACCTGTTATTTCCCCTCCCCTGACACCCCCTCACCTGTTATATCCTTTCACCTGTTATACCAACCCACCTGTTATATCCCCTCACCTGTTATATCCCCTCACTTGTTATATCAACTCACCTGTTATATCCCCTCACCTATTACACCATCTCACCTGTTATACCAACTCACCTGTTGTACCCCATCACCTGTTGTATTACCTTGCCTTGTGTACCCCCTCCTCTGTTATATCCCCTAACCAGTTATACCCCTTCACCTGTTATACCGTCACACCTGTTATACCACCTTACCTGTTATACCACCCCATCTGTTATAACAAATCACCTGTTATATCCCATCAAGTGTTATATCCCATCACCTGTTGTACCCCCTCACCTGTTGTATCCCCTCACCTGTTGTAACCCCTCACCTGTTGCACCTCCTCACCTGCCATACCTCCTCAACTGTTGTATCCCTTCACCTGTTACACCAACTCACCTGTTATACTACCTAATCTGTTATACTACCTAATCTGTTATACCCGCTTACCTGTTATATCCCCTCACCTGTTATATCCCTTCACATGTTATACCACCTCACCTTTTATATCCCCTCACCTGTTATGCCACCTGACCTGTTATACCGCCTGACCTGTTATATCCCCTCAACTGTTATACCAACTCACCTGTTGTACCACCTAACCTGTTGTACCAACTGACCTGTTATATCCCCTCAACTGTTTTATCCCCTCACCTGTTGTACCAACTCACCTGTTATGCCACTTCACCTGTTATACCACCAGACCTGTTATATCCCCTCACCTGTTGTACCACCTCACCTGTTGTACCACCTCACCTGGTGTACCCCCTCATGTCCAGTGCCTTCTGGTGCCACTTACACATGTCCTTGAGCCACTGTGGTCGGCCGACTGCCCTGCTACCCCCCTTCAACTGTTCACATAGATTATCTTTGGGAATGCGACCATCTTCCATGTGACGAGCATGACCAAGCCATCGTAGTCTTTGCAGCCTGAGAAGGGTGTACATGCCTGGGAGACCGGTGTGAGAGTGCACCTCTACATTTGTCACTCTGTACCTCCATGTTATTCCAATAAATGGATCGCAGGCGCCGTAGGTGGAAGGTGGTAAGCCTGTGCTCTTGGTTGGTATAAGTTGTCCATGTCTGGCTGCCATATTGGAGCATGCTGGCGACAGATACATCCTACACACCGACCTAGGTTTCATGCAGCAGCAGCTTTGCCAGAGTGACTGTCCATTTCTGGGTCTAGACAGAGCTTGTTGTTGATTGGGGATCCTGAATGACGAAACCCCGTCAAACAAACAAATTACCATCAAGCAGGGCGAAAACCTGCTCACTGGTAAAAAAGCTGCAAACGCTTTTGTCGATCACTATGCCAGAGCAAACCACATCGAGGTCCCTGCAGATAGGCATACAGACATTAGTGAAGAGCAAAAGGGGCACGACAACATCAGTACGGCACCTGAAGAGCATATGATGGCCAAATTAACAATGAGCGAAATGGAAGAGGCCATGAGAACATTAAAGAAAAGGAAATCTCCCGGAAAAGATGGGATAACAAACGAAATGCTGATGGGGCTGGGCCAAACAGCGAAGAAGAAACTGCTATCGGTCCTGAACCAAAGCTGGAAAAGGGGAATTGTACCCCAGGCATGGAAAGACGCAGTACTTGTACCAGTACCAAAAAAAAGGAAAGGACAAAACAGATCCAAATGGATACAGGCCTATCAGCCTACTGAGCTGTGTCGGCAAACTGATGGAACGTATGATAAACACCAGACTGATGTGGCATCTGGAAGAAAAACGAATACTAGTTCCACAGCAAGTCGGCTTTAGACAGCACAGATCCACTGAGGACCAGGTCATCCTCATAGCCCAAGAAATAGAAGATGCCTACCAGGCACAGAAACACACAGTAGTGGTTTGGGTGGACCTGGAAAAGGCCTTTGACAAAGTCTGGAAAGATGGACTTAGAGTCAAGCTAAGAAGAAGTGATGTCTGTGGGAAAATGTACAAGTGGATCAACCACTACCTCAAAAACAGAACGGCCAGAGTCCAAGTACAAGGGCAGATGAGCAGAAAGGTGACACTCGAGCAGGGAGTACCCCAAGGGGGAGTACTGTCACCCACACTCTTCCTGGTGTATATAAACGACATTACAGAGAATATACCAAGAAAAGTCCATAGCTCAATGTTTGCAGACGATCTGGCTATGTGGACCTCTGAAAAGAATCTCCCCATAGCAAGAAATCGGATGCAGCAGGCCCTAACATCGTTGGAAGAGTGGGCGAACTCATGGCTGGTCAAAATAAACGAGGAGAAAACCACATGCACAATATTCTCGCTTTCAATCAAACCCCAAAATACCAAGTTAAGTTTAAATGGCAAATTCCTGCAGCCAAACGACAACCCAACCTATCTGGGAGTCACATTTGATCGGCGCATGACATGGAAAAGTCAGATTGAGAGAAACCGAATGAGAGCCAGAGAAAGAATGGCAATCATGAGGAAACCTGCTGGCACAAGCTGGGGAGCAGACGAAAGCATACTAAAGAAACTGTACACTGGAAGAGTGAGACCAGTTCTCGAGTATGGCATTGCGGCATGGACAACAGCAGCAAAGGCGAACTTCGATAAAGTTAACAAACTTCAAAACCAAACCATGAGAGTTATAACAGGAGGCATGAAGTCAACGCCAATTGCAGAACTTGAAAAGATTACAAATCTGCAACCCATGACCGATAGAAGAGACTGCAGAGCCCAGCTGCAGTCAGAGAAACTCCGAAGACTGACCGACCATCCAATGCACCAGAGACTAAACAATTTGGGAAATGGGAAACTAAAGCGGAGAAACTTTGCAGAAATAGCCAAAGCAAAGATGCACGAAGATCCCATAAACGCACTAACAACACCAAAACCCATCACTACTGTTCGAAAACCTACCTGGAGGCAGGATATATTTCCAGAGGTGGTAGAAAATATACCAGGTATTGGAAACAAAAACGGCCAGACTGAAAAAGAAAGGAGAGATACTACCCTAAGCTTCATATCGAAAAACTACCCAAGCATGGACTGGACCCATGCATACACCGACGGTTCTGTAACAAACACTACACAGAACGGAGGGGCAGGTGCATTCCTGAACCTACCAAATGGCAGACAAATAACACTGTCATTCGCTACTGGTAAGTACACAAGCAATTTCAGAGCGGAGGCAGAGGCACTGAGGGCGGCAGTGGAAGAAATGGTGACACATAAAGAAAATGAAAGCCATATAGTCCTGCTTACAGATGCTCTCGCCGTAGTCACAGCGCTAAAAAGCCAGAAAAACACTGAGCTTAATGACTTAAGAGCAGCACTCTGCAAACTGTGCCAGCAGTCCGCACGAAAAAGGGTAGTGGTACAGTGGGTCCCATCACACTGCAACATCCAAGGCAACGAGGAGGCAGACAGACTGGCAAAAGAAGGTGCAAGACTACCACAAACAGATACTAGTATGACGTACGAAGAGTCAAAACGGCTTATTAAAGCCAGATACATGACCAAATGGGAAACCGAACATACTGGTTACACCAAAAACGATGCCTATTACCAGTTGAACAGAAGAGAGCAGGTCGTTGTCTTCAGACTTCGCACTGGCCACAATAGACTGAGGTACCACCTATTCAACAAATTGAAGATAGGTGGCACCGACGAATGCCCGTGCGGTACCGGTAAAATGACCGCTGAACATCTGCTGCAGAACTGCCCGACATACGAGGATCAGAGAGAGCAGATGTGGCCATCACCAGTGGAACTGCAAGACAAGCTCTATGGCAGTGGCGACAGCCTCAGGATGACCGCCGCTTTTTTCGAAAAAATAATGGGTACTGTCTGACTGCGTACGAAGAAGAAGAAGATTGGGGATCCCAGGTTTGTGAGGTTTATTTCTGGGTCTAGAGAGAGCTTGCCATTGACTAGGGATCCCAGGTATGTGAATTGATGCACAGCTGCCAGTTCATAATTATCGATGCTAAGACTTGGCGTGGCATCTACTTCCTGTCCCAGAACATTTGTTTTGTTGAGACTTATTGTGAGACCCAAATCTTTGCAAGCCTGGAAGAAGCGATCCATCAATCTCTGAAGTTCCTGCTGACTGTCTGTGACATTTGCAGCATCATCCGCGAAAAGCAGGTCTCTGATGATGATCTCCATGATCTTTGACCTTGAGCCTTGCAGGGTTAAACAGCCGACCATCTGACCATGAAGGCGGATTCCTTCATTTCCGTTACCAAATGCATACTTCAGAAGTAGAGCAAAGAGGATTCCTGTCTGGGCCAGGGTGGTTACTCTGACAAAGGCTTTGCCTACAAGGCTAATCGACACCTCGTTAGTTAATGCTGTCACTTTTATTACCTTTATTTTTGTATAACGTTCCAGTCTGTCCATCTCTCATATCTTGAGGTATAACGTTCCAGTCTGTCCATCTCTCATATCTTGAGGTATAACGTTCCAGTCTGTCCATCTCTCATATCTTGAGGTATAACGTTCCAGTCTGTCCATCTCTCATATCTTGAGGTATAATGTTCCAGTCTGCCCATCTCTCATATCTTGAGGTATAATGTTCCAGTCTGCCCATCTCTCATATCTTGAGGTATAACGTTCCAGTCTGTCCATCTCTCATATCTTGAGGTATAATGTTCCAGTCTGCCCATCTCTCATATCATTAGGTATAACGTTCCAGTCTGTCCATCTCTCATATCTTGAGGTATAATGTTCCAGTCTGTCCATCTCTCATATCTTGAGGTATAATGTTCCAGTCTGCCCATCTCTCATATCTTGAGGTATAACGTTCCAGTCTGTCCATCTCTCATATCTTGAGGTATAATGTTCCAGTCTGCCCATCTCTCATATCTTGAGGTATAATGTTCCAGTCTGCCCATCTCTCATATCTTGAGGTATAATGTTCCAGTCTGCCCATCTCTCATATCTTGAGGTATAATGTTCCAGTCTGCCCATCTCTCATATCTTGAGGTATAATGTTCCAGTCTGTCCATCTCTCATATCTTGAGGTATAATGTTCCAGTCTGTCCATCTCTCATATCTTGAGGTATAATGTTCCAGTCTGTCCATCTCTCATATCTTGAGGTATAATGTTCCAGTCTGCCCATCTCTCATATCTTGAGGTATAACGTTCCAGTCTGTCCATCTCTCATATCTTGAGGTATAATGTTCCAGTCTGTCCATCTCTCATATCTTGAGGTATAATGTTCCAGTCTGTCCATCTCTCATATCTTGAGGTATAATGTTCCAGTCTGTCCATCTCTCATATCTTGAGGTATAATGTTCCAGACTGTCCATCTCTCATATCTTGAGGTATAATGTTCCAATCTATCCATATCTCATATCTTGAGGTATAATGTTCCAGTCTGTCCATCTCTCATATCTTGAGGTATAATGTTCCAGTCTGTCCATCTCTCATATCTTGAGGTATAATGTTCCAGTCTGTCCATCTCTCATATCTTGAGGTATAATGTTCCAGTCTGCCCATCTCTCATATCTTGAGGTATAATGTTCCAGTCTGTCCATCTCTCATATCTTGAGGTATAATGTTCCAGTCTGTCCATCTCTCATATCTTGAGGTATAATGTTCCAGTCTGCCCATCTCTCATATCTTGAGGTATAATGTTCCAGTCTGTCCATCTCTCATATCTTGAGGTATAATGTTTCAGTCTGTCCATCTCTCATATCTTGAGGTATAATGTTCCAGTCTGTCCATCTCTCATATCTTGAGGTATAATGTTCCAGTCTGCCCATCTCTCATATCTTGAGGTATAATGTTCCAGTCTGTCCATCTCTCATATCTTGAGGTATAATAGACTCTTTCCAGCACAGTCTCCACATAGAGTTCAGTCATTTTCTGGTCATTATTACCAGTTAAACTGCAGAGATCGCGAAGGTAATAATGACCAACCCACCAACCCGTCCAAACCAAAGAGATAGACCAACCCATCAACCCGTCCAAACCAAACAGATAGACCAACCCATCCAACCAAGAACATTGACTTGACCTCTCTTCTGTGACAATTTTTCAGTCCAAGCGTGCACATCTCCTTGAGTTTCTCTTCTTGATCTCTCGCTATCTCTCCATGTCACTGTTTTCCTCAATTCGTGCCTCCCTTCCTTTCTCTCCCCTCTCTTCTTCTTCTGTCTCCAACTCTATATCAGTCCAGGCTCTTGCTTCCTAACTTCCCTTCTCTCACACTCTTTCTTTCTCTTGCTTTCCCACTCTTTCTTTCTCTGGCTTTCCCTGTCCTATCCACTCCTCCTCTGTGTTCTCTTCCTCTCTCCCTTCCCTCCACCCTCCCTCTCACTCACACCTCCAACTCTTCCTCTTTGTCTTCCATTCTCCCCTCCCCTCCCTCTCACATTTCCCATTCTTCACCTCCCCAGTCCCATCTTCCCTCCACTCTTCTCTGTTTACCTCTTTCCCCATCCTTCTTCCCTTCCTGTTCTTCTCTTCTCCTCCCCTGCCTCATCTCTCCTCTCTGTCTACCCCTCTCCCTCGCTCTTCTCTGTATTCCCCTCACCACTCCCCTCCGCCAGCCCCTCCCTTCCCCTCTAATATCCCTTTTCACCCTTTCCTCTCTCCCCCTTCCACTGCTCCTCCATCTCCCTCTCCCTCTCCTCTCTGTGTCCCTTCTCTCCCTCCCTCTCTCCCTGTCCTTATTCTCCCCTTCCACTCCTCCTCCCTCTCTTCCCCACCCCTTACCCACTCCTCTCCCCTGTTCTCTTTGTCTCCTCTCTCTCCCTCCCTCTCTTTTCCCTTTCTTCTCCCTCCCTCTCTTTTCCCTCTCCTCTCCCTTGCCCCTTTCTCATTCAAGAACATGATCTCAAATGAAGGTGGTTGTACATGAGGCTAGCAGCATCACAATGTAAACCATTGCTCTAGAAATGACCACTAATGTTCTGGTGGTGCACCAATCCTGTACTAGGGTCAGCGCTGGCTGTAACTCTATGCTTCCCATGGAGCCAACAGGCAAAAGATGATCTATTGTAGTCAATGACTGGGCCAACTCGTCTACAAATTTGCCTTAACTTGTATGTTGGTCGAATGTTGGGTCCATGCCTTAACTTGTATGTTGGTCGAATGTTGGTCAGTGGATCTATTGGATGGACTAGTCCAGCTTGTACAACTTTCTTCCGTTGATGTTTCCTGTATCTGCTCATTTTGTATATGCTCTTATTGTGTCTGTTGGTGGCATTTATGTTTAACTGAACTTAACGTCTTTATAATGGAAGACTCTACAGTCTGTATACAACCAGTTTCATTTACATTTTCTTGCTCTAAAAGCTATGCACATCTAATCTATTTTTAATTGACCCTGCCTCCACTACTTCCTGTGGCAATGCATTCCAAGCATTCACCACTCTCTGACTAGAAAATATTTCCTAATAGCTAATCTGGACCTTTCTTTAGTTACTTTGTAGCTATGCCCTCTTGTTCTTGTGGGTGGCTGTATATTTAAAAAACTTGTTTGACTATCACTTCTAAATAGTCTGACCCATCTGCTCTGCCTAAACTGACCATCATGGTTACCTTTCTGAACTTTTTTTCCTTGTGTTCCAGAAACACTCTTGTATCTTTTTATAATTATTTCTGTACCATCTCTCTTGACATTATTAGTTCCTACCAATACCACAACATGTTTGCTCTGTCATCTATTCTCTTCATTTTATCCCCTAAATCCTCAATTTTTGCTCCCCCAATATCCATTTTTTCAAACATGTTGTGTTGTTTAGACAAATGTCTGCCAACCTCCCTCACCATTGAATCTCCTACTACCAATACTGAACCCTCACCTTTATTTGCACACTTCTCTGTAAAGCTCTCTGTCCTGTGAGCTGTTTCCTCACTAGAATCTCCCTTACTTTCAATTCCTATTTCCTTCTCCAACCCATACCTAACTGACAACCCATACCTAACTGACAACCCATACCACACTGACAACCTATACCTACCTGACAACCCATACCACACTGATAACCCATACCTACCTGACAACCCATACCTAACTGACAACCCATACCTAAATGACAACCCATACCACACTGACAACCTATACCTACCTGACAACCCATATCACACTGACAACCCATACCTAACTGACAACCCATACCTACCTGACAACCCATACCTAACTGACAACCCATACCTACCTGACAACCCATACCACACTGACAACCCATACCTAACTGACAACCCATACCTACCTGACAACCCATACCTACCTGACAACCCATATCACACTGACAACCCATACCTAACTGACAACCCATACCTACCTGACAACCCATACCTAACTGACAACCCATACCTACCTGACAACCCATACCTAACTGACAACTCATACCTAACTGACAACCCATACCACACTGACAACCCATACCTAACAGTGGTTTTATCTTATTATCTCGACTGACCAACAGCATCTTCTTTGAAACTTCCTCAAGTTTCTCTCGTTTCCCTTCTATTTTCTTCTGCCACTTTTATATCTCCTCCAATCTCTTCTGATTTGTCCTAATCTCGCACTCCATCCAAACCTGCCTCTCTTCTACTCTCCATAACCTCCATCCGCCCCTGCCTCTCTTCTACTCTCCATAACCTCCATCCGCCCCTGCCTCTCTTCTACTCTCCATAACCTCCATCCGCCCCTGCCTCTCTTCTACTCTCCATAACCTCCATCCGCCCCTGCCTCTCTTCTACTCTCCATAACCTCCATCCGCCCCTGCCTCTCTTCTACTCTCCATAACCTCCATCCGCCCCTGCCTCTCTTCTACTCTCCATAACCTCCATCCGCCCCTGCCTCTCTTCTACTCTCCATAACCTCCATCCGCCCCTGCCTCTCTTCTACTCTCCATAACCTCCATCCGCCCCTGCCTCTCTTCTACTCTCCATAACCTCCATCCGCCCCTGCCTCTCTTCTACTCTCCATAACCTCCATCCGCCCCTGCCTCTCTTCTACTCTCCATAACCTCCATCCGCCCCTGCCTCTCTTCTACTCTCCATAACCTCCATCCGCCCCTGCCTCTCTTCTACTCTCCATAACCTCCATCCGCCCCTGCCTCTCTTCTACTCTCCATAACCTCCATCCGCCCCTGCCTCTCTTCTACTCTACATAACCTCCATCCGCCCCTGCCTCTCTTCTACTATACATAGCCCACATATAACTGTTACTTCATCGTCCAACGTTGTATCTATTCCTACACTAATACCAACACTGCTACCACACAACTCATACTGCTGCCCCACAGCTCATACTGCTACCACACAGCTCATACTGCTACCACACAGCTTATACTGCTACCACACAGCTTATACTGCTACCACACAGCTCATACTGCTACCACACAACTCATTCTGCTGCCCCGCAACTCACACTGCTACCACACAGCTCATACTGCTACCACACAGCTTATACTGCTACCACACAACTCATACTGCTACCACACAACTCATTCTGCTGCCCCGCAACTCACACTGCTACCCCACAGCTCATACTGCTACCACACAACTCACACTGCTGCCCCACAACTCAAACTGCTGCCCCACAACTCACACATCCTGTTCTAGCCACTCTTCTCTGTATTTCGCCTGGTCTTAGCCATATTAACTATGCTATTTATTTCCATTGCACTTCCTAGCCAATAAACTATACTAATACCTAATACAATATATACTTGTTCTAGTACACACCAAAACATCAAAGGTCGTTGGTATTAACCTGACAACAACTACCACTAAATACTAGGCCTACACTACAGTTACAGTACAGAGAGTTACTACCGCTCACTATAACACAATATTTAATTCTGTTAAGTCCCTAACTAGTTGGCTCTCTGTTGGTGTCCCTCTGTTGGTGTCACTCTGTTGGTGTCACGTCTATTGTCACTCTGTTGGTTTCACTCTGCTTGTGTGACTTCTATTGTCACTATGTTGGGGTCACTCTGTTGGTGTCACTCTCTTCATGTCAATTTCTTTTATCACTCTGTTGGCTTCACTCTGTTCTGTGTCACTTTTATTGTCATTCTGTTTGTGTCACTTCTTTTGTCACTCTGTGTGTGTCACTTATATTGTCACTCTTTTGATGTCACTTCTTTTGTCACTCTGTTGGTGTCACTCTGTTGGTGTCCCTCTGTTTGTGTCAGTCTGTTTGTGTCACTCTGTTGGTGTCACTTTTATTGTCACTCTGTTTATGTTACTCTGTTTATGTCACTCTTTTGGTGTCACTCTGTTGGTGTCACTCTGTTGGTGTCACTCTGTTGGTGTCAGTCTGTTGGTATCACTCTGTTGGTTTCACTCTGTTGGTGTCACTCTGTTGGTGTCACTCTGTTGGTGTCACTCTGTTGGTATCATTTCTATTGTCACTCTGTTGGTGTCACTCTGTTGGTGTCAGTTCTATTCTCACTCTGTTGGTGTCACTTCTATTGTCACTCTGTTCATGTCAATTTCTTTTATTATTCTGTTGGTGTCACTCTGTTCATGTCAATTTCTTTAATCACTCTGTTGGCGTCACTCTGTTCTGTGTCACTTTTATTTTCATTCCGTTTGTGTCACTTCTTTTGTCACTCTGTGTGTATCACTTTTATTGTCACTCTTTTGATGTCACTTTTTTGTCATTATGTTGGTGTCATTCTGTTGGTGTTACGTTTTTGGTGTCACTCTGTTGGTGTCAGTCTGTTGGTGTTACTCTGTTAGTATCACTATGTTGGTGTCACTCTGTTGGTGTCACTCTGTTGGTGTCAGTCTGTTGGTGTCATTCTGTTGGTGTCACTCTGTTGGTGTCAGTCTGTTGGTGTCACTCTGTCGGTGTCACTCTGTTGGTGTCAGTCTGTGTCAGTCTGTTGGGGTCACTTTGTTGGTGTCACTCTGTTGGTATCACTCTGTTGGTGTCACTCTGTTGGTGTCAGTCTGTTGGTGTTACTCTGTTGGGGTCACTTTGTTGGTGTCACTCTGTTGGTGTCACTCTGTTGGTGTCAGTCTGTTGGTGTCACTCTGTTGGGGTCACTTTGTTGGTGTCAGTCTGTTGGTGTTACTTCTATTGTCACTCTGTTGGTGTTACTTCTATTGTCACTCTGTTGGTGTAACTCTGTTGGTCTCAGTCTGTTGGTGTCAGTCTGTTGGTGTCAGTCTGTTGGTGTCACTTCTATTGTCACTCTTATAGTATTAGTCTGTTGGTGTCAGTCTGTTGGTGTCACTCTTCTTCTTCTTCTTCTTCTGCGTACACAGTCAGACAGTAACCATTATTTTCTCGAAAAAAGCGGCGGTCATCCTGAGACTCTCGCCACTACCATAGAGCTTGTCTTGCAGTTCCACTGGCAATGGCCACATCTGCTCTCTCTGATCCTCGTATGTCGGGCAGTTCTGCAGCAGATGTTCAGTGGTCATTTTACCAGTACCGCACGGGCATTCGTCGGTACACCCTATCTTCAATTTGTTGAAGAGGTGGTACCTCAGTCTGTTGTGGCCAGTGCGAAGTCTGAAGACAACGACCTGCTCTCTTCGGTTCAACTGGTAATAGGCATCGTTTTTGGTGTAACCAGTATGTTCGGTTTCCCATTTGGACATGTACCTGGCTTTGATAAGCCGTTTTGACTCTTCGTACGTCATACTGGTATCTATTTGTGGTAGCCTTGCACCTTCTTTTGCCAGTCTGTCTGCCTCCTCGTTGCCTTGGATGTTGCAGTGTGACGGAACCCACTGTACCACTACCCTTTTTGGTGCGGACTGTTGGCACAGTTTGCAGAGTGCTGCTCTTAAGTCATTAAGCTCAGTGTTTTTCTGGCTTTTTAGCGCTGTGACTACTTCGAGAGCATCTGTCAGCAGGACTATATGGCTCTCATTTTCACTGTGTGTTACCATTTCTTCCACTGCCGCCCTCAGTGCCTCTGCCTCTGCTCTGAAATTGCTCGTGTACTTACCAGTAGCGAATGACAGTGTTATTTTTCTGCCATTTGGTAGGTTCAGGAATGCACCTGCCCCTCCGTTCTGTGTAGTGTTTGTTACAGAGCCGTCGGTGTATGCATGGGTCCAGTCCATGCTTGGGTAGCTTTTCGTTATGAAGCTTAGGGTAGTATCTCTCCTTTCTTTTTCGGTCTGGCAGTTTTTGTTTGCAATACCTGGTATATTTTCTACCACCTCTGGAAATATATCCTGCCTCCAAGTAGGTTTTCGTACAGTAGTGATGGGTTTTGGTGTTGTTAGTGCGTTTATGGGATCTTCGTGCATCTTTGCTTTGGCTATTTCTGCAAAGTTTCTCCGCTTTAGTTTTCCAGTTCCCAAATTGTTTAGCCTCTGGTACATTGGATGGTCCGTCAGTCTTCGGAGTTTCTCTGACTGCAGCTGGGCTCTGGAGTCTCTTCTGTCGGTCATGGATTGCAGTTTTGTAATCTTTTCAAGTTCTACAATTGGCGTTGACTTCATGCCACCAGTTATGATTCTCATAGCTTGGTTTTGAAGTTTGTTAACTTTATCGAAGTTCGCCTTCGCTGCTGTTGTCCAAGCCGCGATGCCATACTCGAGAACTGGTCTCACTCTTCCAGTGTACAGTTTCTTTAGTATGCCTTCGTCTGCTCCCCAGCTTGTGCCAGCAAGTTTCCTCATGATCGCCATTCTTTCTCTGGCTTTCATTCGGTTTCTCTCAATCTGACTTTTCCATGTCATGCGCCGATCAAATGTGACTCCCAGATAAGTTGGGTTGTCGTTTGGCTGCAGGATTTTGCCATTTAGGCTTAGTTTGGTACTTTGGGGTTTTAATGAGAGCGAGAATATTGTGCACGTGGTTTTCTCCTCGTTTATTTTGACCAGCCATGAGTTCGCCCACTCTTCCAGCGATGTTAGGGCCGTTTGCATCCGATTTCTTGCTATGGTGAGATTCTTTTCAGAGGTCCACATAGCCAGATCGTCTGCAAACATTGAGCTATGGACTCTTCTTGGTATATTCTCTGTAATATCGTTTATATATACCAGGAAGAGTGTGGGTGACAGTACTCCCCCTTGGGGTACTCCCTGCTCGAGTGTCACCTTTTTGCTCATCTGCCCTTGTACTTGGACTCTGGCCGTTCTTTGTTTGAGGTAGTGGTTGATCCACTTGTACATCTTCCCACAAACATCACTTCTTCTTAGCTTGACTCTAAGTCCATCCTTCCAGACTTTGTCAAATGCCTTTTCCAGATCCACCCAAACAGCTACTGTGTGTTTCTGTGCCTGGTAGGCATCTTCTATCTCCTGGGCTATGAGGATGACCTGGTCCTCAGTGGATCTGTGCTGTCTAAAGCCGGCTTGCTGTGGAATTAGTATTCGTTTTTCTTCCAGATGCCACATCAGTCTGGTGTTTATCATCCGTTCCATCAGCTTGCCGACACAGCTCAGTAGGCTTATGGGCCTGTATCCATTCGGATCTGTTTTGTCCTTTCCTGTTTTTGGTACTGGTACCAGTATTGCATCTTTCCATGCCTGGGGTACAATACCCCTTTTCCAGCTTTGGTTCAGGACTGACAGTAGTTTTTCCTTCGCTGTTTGGCCCAGCCCCATCAGCATTTCGTTTGTTATCCCGTCTTTTCCGGGAGATTTCCTTCTCTTTAGTGTTCTCATAGCCTCTTCCATTTCGCGCATTGTTAGTTTGGCCATCATGTGCTCTTCAGGAGCCGTATTTTTGTTTTCGTGCCCCTTTAGCTCTTCGCTAATGTCTGTATGCTTATCTGCAGGGACCTCGATGTGGTTTGCTCTGGCATAGTGATCGACAAAGGCGTTTGCGGCTTTCTTACCTGTGATCAAGTTCTCGCCTTGCTTGATAGTAATTTGTTTATTTGACGGGGTTTCGTCGTTCATGGCTCTGACTAGCTTCCATAGCTTGTTCCCTTCTTTGTCCAGGTTTAAACTTTCCGTTTTATTTTTCCAACTTTCTCTTGCTGTTTGCTTGAGAGTGTGTTTGTACTTCGCCGCGGCGGCTTTGAGGGCGATGTTTGCCTCCACGGATTTTTCTCGTTCTGCCATGTTTCTAGCATTTGTTACTGCATCTTCCACTTTCTGTAACTCATCATTCCAGTAGGGCTTATAGTTTTTCCTAGCTCCTCTTGGGATGGTTTCAGTGGCGGCTTGCATTATTGCCTTGCTTAGGCTCTCTACCATGGGCTTCATTTTGGTGTTTCGTGTGTTGATGGTTTCACACAGCCCATCTGTCAGGATTGCAAATCTGTCCCAGTCGGCTCGTTTGTAATTCCAACGTGGGAGCGGTTTTGTTTCCTGTGGGCCTACTTCCATGTCAATGGTTAGCCTGATCGGCCTGTGGTCGCTACCTGCCAGTTGGTTTAGCACCTGGCGGTCTATTTTATAGTGTATGTCCTGTGTGGAGAAGGCCAAATCTGGAGTCGAGGTGGTATGCCATGTTCTTGAATAGAAGCTAGGGCTATCCTCCGGCCTATTGATTAGGGAGAGATTTGCATCTATCTCCCAATCTTCCACTTCGTCACCTCTGCTGTCTGTGTCAGAGTATCCCCATCTCTCCGAGTGGCTGTTGAAATCTCCAACCACTATGCAGTTGGAGTCTCTGACCTCCATACTCGAGAGCGATAGGTCTCTGTTTGGTGGTCCGTACAGATTGAAAATGCGGAGCTTCGTCTCTTGAGCCATTATGTCAACTCCTACAATTTCTGCTTGTCCGGTGTGATTGACAGGTACCGCGCTACTCGGTATGCTGTTTCTGGTCAGTATCAGGACCCCTCCTTTGTGGCCTTCTCTATCTAGACGGAAAGTCTGGTATCCTCTGATTGAGAATTTATGGTTATTGTTGAGGTGCGTTTCCTGGATACATGCCACGTCAATCTTACCTTCATGCAGATGATGTGTTAGGGAAAGTTTTTTGTTAATGACTCCCTCCGCATTCCACTGTAATATTCTGAGGGTCTTGAAGTTTTGGCCAATAGTCGTTTCCCCATAGCCATGTGCCTTGACTCCACGACACATGGGTGGGTGACCACCAGTAGCCAAGGGTGGGCCCCTTCGAGGCGTGGGGCCCGGCGCTATCGCTGCCTGGCGGGTCTCCTCAGGATGAGCGCCATACGTTTTTCGAATAGGTTGTGCTGCCATCATACTGTGATTTACGTTGCACTGTTTTGTTATGCTTGCGGCCCCGTGCATCCGATTTCAACAGGCGTTTCTGTAGGGATGCCCTCCTTAGCCTTTGGCTGTCCCCAGCCTATCTGCAAGGCAGCAGTTGTTTACGATCAGAGTTTTCTCTCCTATGGAAGTTGTCTTACCAGACTATCGAGTCTTCACTACTCGTGTCTATAGGGTGCAATGATGGTATGTGATATATGAGATGGACTGGTTTACCCGGAAGAGAGGCAGTCCAGTGTGTCTGTATCCCAGGATCGTCACGTCCTGCCAGAAACGTAGCATTTGCATGTGAGTGGGGTATCTCTTTTTCCCTTTATTTTCTTGGCTTCTATGCAGGGATGGTACGCCTAGCATTCCCCGCCACCTGGGGTGTTGACACAGTGGGGCAGGTGTGCAATGTCCGCTGGTCTGCATCTCTTCTGCGTCCAGCATGATAGTTATGGCTGATAACGTACAGAGGTAGATATCGTAACCGGAGTGCATTTAGCCAGAGGACAAGCCTGGTAATGTCACAGAGATGTTGATCGCCTGGTGTGCGGACAACTCTCATGGTCAGTGGTTGAGTCTTGACAGTTCACAGTGTGGTGGCTGCTCTACTGTTTTCGACACCCCGACCAGGTTCTAAGTCTTTGGTTGGTGTTTTTCGCACCCCATCGCCGTATAGGGTGAGTATCAAGCAGTTTTCCGCCCGCTTTGATTTGCGGGCGGCAAGGACCTCTTACTGTGGCTCTACCTGATAGGGCTGGGGCGCAAGCCCCAGGTCCCGAGCATGTAGGAGCCTCCCATTGCAGTGGTGCTGAGATTTTGGGCGGGATTGCGGCTTTCAAGGGTTCGGCCGTAATCCCCCACATGGTAGCCTCGCGCCCTTGGCTTATCAGCCTGGTACGTGAACCAAAGTGTCTGCGGCTCCTCTCGATTTGAGCTGGTTTTCCGTAGCAACGCCCTGTCATTTGTAGGGTAAAACTGACCTGTCTTCAGATCTATTTCCAGCACCCGTTCACTATTTTGTCAGACGAATTTATTGAGGGCTTTTGTTTGTCAATGACCAGGTATTTGAGATCTGCAGAGTTAAACACGATTTCCGTAGCGTTCTTTCATTTGAGCTGACTTGCCGTCCGTGAGTCTAATACCAGCGTACGTTCATTATTAGACCCAAACGGCAGTGCTCTCAATTTGTCAGTTGTTCTACAGTATTGGCGTGTTCAGTCAAATTAAGCCGCAGGTTCCACACCTGGTGGTGCCCTTCCGTCAATTCCCTTAGCGAGACAATCAAGTTTCTTAAAGGGTAGCCCCAAAGATTTTCGAGGGTCTAATTCCAGCACATGTTCTCTATTAGACCCCACTAAGGTGTACTTTTTGATAGTCATTCTGCAGTATTGGCGTGGTAAGTTAACTTAGGTCTCACTTAGGTGTCACTCTGTTGGTGTCACTCTGTTGGTATCATTTCTATTGTCACTCTGTTGGTGTCACTCTGTTGGTGTCAGTTCTATTCTCACTCTGTTGGTGTCACTTCTATTGTCACTCTGTTCATGTCAATTTCTTTTATTATTCTGTTGGTGTCACTCTGTTCATGTCAATTTCTTTAATCACTCTGTTGGCGTCACTCTGTTCTGTGTCACTTTTATTTTCATTCCGTTTGTGTCACTTCTTTTGTCACTCTGTGTGTATCACTTTTATTGTCACTCTTTTGATGTCACTTTTTTGTCATTATGTTGGTGTCATTCTGTTGGTGTTACGTTTTTGGTGTCACTCTGTTGGTGTCAGTCTGTTGGTGTTACTCTGTTAGTATCACTATGTTGGTGTCACTCTGTTGGTGTCACTCTGTTGGTGTCAGTCTGTTGGTGTCATTCTGTTGGTGTCACTCTGTTGGTGTCAGTCTGTTGGTGTCACTCTGTCGGTGTCACTCTGTTGGTGTCAGTCTGTGTCAGTCTGTTGGGGTCACTTTGTTGGTGTCACTCTGTTGGTATCACTCTGTTGGTGTCACTCTGTTGGTGTCAGTCTGTTGGTGTTACTCTGTTGGGGTCACTTTGTTGGTGTCACTCTGTTGGTGTCACTCTGTTGGTGTCAGTCTGTTGGTGTCACTCTGTTGGGGTCACTTTGTTGGTGTCAGTCTGTTGGTGTTACTTCTATTGTCACTCTGTTGGTGTTACTTCTATTGTCACTCTGTTGGTGTAACTCTGTTGGTCTCAGTCTGTTGGTGTCAGTCTGTTGGTGTCAGTCTGTTGGTGTCACTTCTATTGTCACTCTTATGGTATTAGTCTGTTGGTGTCAGTCTGTTGGTGTCACTCTATTGGTGTCACTTTGTTGGTGTCAGTCTGTTGGTGTTACTTCTATTGTCACTCTGTTGGTGTTACTTCTATTGTCACTCTGTTGGTGTCATTCTGTTGGTGTCACTCTGTTGGTGTCACTCTGTTGGTGTCAGTCTGTTGGTGTCAGTCTGTTGGTGTCACATAGTTGGTGTTGTGGCATGCACTGAAGACGTAGACATTCAGGCCTAGTTCCCATTTAGTACCCAATCACTTGAGCACACATTTTTAATAATGTATACTTCATAGAGTGCTAGCCATTTATATCTGACTTATTACAACGTGCAAATCGTTTATGACTCACCTATCATAAGGTGTTATCCGTTTATAAGTCGTATATTATAGAGTGCTAGCCATTTATATCTCATCTACTATAGAGTGCTGGGAAGGCAAAACGTACTGGACAAGGCCCTCGGCTTCCTAGTAGCTCTCCCTAGAAAAGGACTGATTCATGCAGCCTGGATAATGGGGTGAGGAATCGACCTGATCCCCATAGTAGTGAGTGATACGCAGATGAAACCAAGCACAGCGCAACACCTGGTGGACCCCGATCCACCTTCATCAGCACGCTCGGGATGTGAGGAAAGCTACTGCAACCCACCAATTAACGTCCTTTTCAGGGTACACAAATGAGTAACCTACAACAACAACAACAACAACAACAACAGCATGTATAGAATGTTAACCATTAATAGTCAGTTTCTTTTCCACTTATGTGCTAGTCATTTATATGTAATCTCTGATATTTAACCATGTATATGTCAGCTCTGATATTTAACCATTTATATGTAAGCTCTGATATTTAACCATTTATATGTCATCTCGATATTTAAACATGTATATGTCATCTCTGATATTTAACCATTTATATGTAAGCTCTGATATTTAACCATTTATATGTAAGCTCTGATATTTAACCATTTATATGTCATCTCTGATATTTAACCATTTATATGTAAGCTCTGATATTTAACCATTTATATGTCATCTCGATATTTAAACATGTATATGTCATCTCTGATATTTAACCATTTATATGTAAGCTCTAATATTTAACCATTTATATGTCATCTCTGATATTTAACCATTTATATGTCAGCCCTTCTATTCAACCAATTAAATTTCCTCACCCACATTTAACAATTTATATTTTAACTTCAGTAATTTACATGTACATGTACACGCGAGTAAGCTGTACGTCCGGTCTGGGTCACGTCGACCGACTACCAGCCCCAGCCAGTGCATGGTAGCAGAATGGGAGTGTATGTATGAGTGAGTGTGTCAGTGAGTGAGTGTGTAAGTGGGTGGGTGAATGAGTGTGTCTGAGAGTGTGTGCGTGAGTGTCTAAGAGTGTGTGAGTAAGTGTGAGTCTGAGAGTGTGTGTGTCTGGGAGTGTTTAAGAGTGTGTGTGTGAGTGAGTGTGAGAGTATGTTTGTGAGTGAAAGTGTTTAAGACAATGTGTCTAAGTGTATGTCTAAGACAGTGTGTCTATGTCTAAACGTATGTGTCTAAGGCAATGTGTCTATGTCTTCGTGCATGTGATTTAACCCATTATGGATAACCCCAGTCCACGGCTTAGCCACACCAGGCCATGGCTTAGCCACACTAGTCCACGGCTTAGCCACACTAGTCCACGGCTTAGCCACACTAGTCCACGGCTTAGCCACACCAGGCCACGGCTTAGCCACACGTCCACGGCTTAGCCACACTAGTCCACGGCTTAGACACACCAGGCCACGGCTTAGCCACACCAGGCCACGGCTTAGCCACACTAGTCCACGGCTTAGCCACACTAGTCCACGGCTTAGACACACTAGTCAACGGCTTATCCACACTAGTCCACGGCTTATCCACACTAGTCCACGGCTTAGATCTGTGTTCACGGACACGAGTCGTTGTGGACTATGTGGACTGGTTCATTTGTCCACCTGTGTTGTGATTTCTTCTCTCCAACTCTCTTGGCCCGGACATGAGCTTGATGACTTAGTGCTGCTGTCAAGGCTGTCCTACTTTCACGGTCTGGTGCACACTTCAGGAGACTGGAGTCCTTCACCACAGCTGCAGACAGTGTCGGTTTTTGGTGTGACTGAAATGTAGACACGAACTATAATGGACTAGAACACGCCTGGGAGAGATGCCCAACACATGACACACACTCTGAGCGACGTTCCTACCATCTCTTGGTTATGGGACAGACACGACACACAACGTCAGATGTCTATGTCCAAGTCTGTGTCTAAGACAGTGTCTCTATGTCAAAGTCTATGTATCTAAGACAATGTGTTTATGTCTAAATGTCTAAGAGAGTGTGTCTATGTCTATTAATGTTATTATTCCGAGTTGGCTCCATACGAAGCACAGGACGAGTGTTGCTGCTACCCTTCTGACCCTCCCTATATTAATGCACGTATTTACCATCTTGTGGTGGTGGTCTGTTTAGCAGTTCCATGCACGACCTCTTTAATAATAACGAACAAATCGTTCACAAATATAACACGAGTTTTGAGTTGTGGACATAGACTAAAACCTGCCTGGCAGATTGTGTTCTATCACCAAGGTTTGCCCCTGGTCAAGATATCTGTATGGCTTACAGAATTGGGTCATCGACCATTAGCATTCGATTACTGACGACTGAATGACCCCCACTGACCTAGCGTGACCTGACGACTGAATGACCCCCACTGACCTAGCGTCACCTGACGACTGAATGACCCCCACTGACCTAGCGTGATCTGACGACTGAATGACCCCACTGACCTAGCGTGACCTGACGACTGAATGACCCCCACTGACCTAGCGTGACCTGACGACTGAATGACCCCACTGACCTAGCGTGACCTGAAGACTGAATGACTCCGCTGACCTAGCGTGAGCTGACGACTGATTGACCGCCACTGACCTAGCGTGACCTGACGATTGAATGACCCCGACTGACCTAGCGTGACCTGACGACTGAATGACCCCATTGACCTAGCGTGACCTGACAACTGAATGACCACCACTGACCTAGCGTGACCTGACGACTGACTAACTCCCACTGAACTAGCGTGACCAGACGACTGGCTGACCGCCACTGACCTAGCATGACGTGACGACTGACTGACCTAGCGTGACTTTTTGTTGGAATCATTTCTGTGTGAGATCTAAACAATGTTTAAAGGACATGGGCAGGAGTCTTGCTAAAAGGTCATGTCGACAGTCGCATGATTGCATACTCCAATGGAGCACAAGAACGCAGGCATGCATTAATTTGTGGTGGCTTCTCTCTGTCTCTAGTGTAGCCTGTAGCATTATATTGCTGTCAGACGATTTTACTCCGTTCCAAACAAGTGTCGACAGTCAGACGGACCGACGTAGACTGTGGACCTACCATCAGTGAGTGGGTCACGTGGGTGGGCACAGACATGACAGCCAGGTCATAGGTTAGCTGACATACATTGAAACTACAGCTATGAACGAACCTATTTCTCTGGCAGACGGAGACAGCTCTGGCATACGACGCATACGAACTGTTTGCACGCGCCCTGCACGCTTACTCTGAGGCACAGGAGGTCAACACCATCAGCCTGCCCTGCGACAAGGTGCATACATGGAGGCACGGGAATAGCCTTCTTAACTACATGAAATCGGTAAGGAGGAGGGGCTAGAGAGGAAGATAGGGAAAGAGAGAATTAAACAGGGGACAAATAGATCAGAAAAAAGGACAGAACAAGGGAATAAGAGGAGAAAGATATATATATATAGGGAGAGAAGAGGTGAGAGAAATTAAACAGACGGGGGGGGGGGGGGGGGGGGGGGTAAGTGAGACGAGGAAGGTGAGAAATGGTAGGGGGAAGGAGAGATGAGGATTGTGAGAAATGGTAGGGGGTGATATTGGAGTGGGGTGATATGGAGATGGTGAGTGGTAGGGGTTTATGGGATGTCTAAGGTGGTGTTGGTGAGAGAGATGGGAGAGAGATGGGAGAGCTGAGAGATGGGATTGGTGAGAAATGGAAGAGCTGATAGATGGGAGTTGGTAAGGTGAGAGATGGGAGTAGAGAGAGGTGAGATATGGGGACGGTGAGAGATGGGGGTGGTGAGAGATGAGAGTAGAGAGAGGTGGGGATGGTGAGAGATGGGAGTGGTGAGAGATGGGGGTGGTGAGAGATGGGGGTGGTGAGAGATGGGGATGGTGAGAGATGAGAGTGGTGAGAGATGAGAGTAGAGAGAGGTGGGGGTGGTGAGAGATGGGGATGGTGAGAGATGGGGGTGGTGAGAGATGAGAGTAGAGAGAGGTGGGGATGGTGAGAGATGGGAGTGGTGAGAGATGGGGGTGGTGAGAGATGGGGGTGGTGAGAGATGGGGGTGGTGAGAGATGGGGATGGTGAGATATGGGGACGGTGAGAGATGGGGGTGGTGAGAGATGAGAGTAGAGAGAGGTGGGGGTGGTGAGAGATGGGGATGGTGAGAGATGAGAGTGGTGAGAGATGGGGGTGGTGAGAGATGGGGATGGTGAGATATGGGGACGGTGAGAGATGGGGGTGGTGAGAGATGAGAGTAGAGAGAGGTGGGGGTGGTGAGAGATGGGGATGGTGAGAGATGAGAGTAGAGAGAGTTGGGGGTGGTGAGAGATGGGGGTGGTGAGAGATGGGGGTGGTGAGAGATGGGGATGGTGAGAGATGGGGATGGTGAGAGATGGGGGTGGTGAGAGATGGGGGTGGTGAGAGATGAGAGTGGTGAGAGGTGGGGGTGGTGAGAGATGGGGATGGTGAGAGATGAGAGTGGTGAGAGATGAGGGTGGTGAGAGATGGGGGTGGTGAGAGATGGGGGTGGTGAGAGATGAGAGTGGTGAGAGATGAGAGTGGTGAGAGATGGGAATGTTAAGAGATGTCAGAAGAGTGATATCAAGGCAAACGTAAGCCAGATACAGGCTGTGAAAGAAAATAGTCAAACACAGGTCGGTATGGACGAGAAAGACTTTGTGAAATGATCTAGTTTGTGGGAGGACAGACATTTTTGTCTGATCTTTGTTTGAGCTGAAAATGTCTTTGTCTTTTATTAAAATGGTAGAATTTGTAGGATTTTACATTGTCCGGATCAGACTTGACATTCTGAATGTTCTAGATGCTCTAGATGAAGTTTGACACTGTCAATTTTCTAGATCAAGTTTGACACTGTGGCTGTTCTAGATAAATTTTGACACTATCAATGTTCTAGATCAAGTTTGACACTATCAATGTTCTAGATCAAGTTGGACACTATGAAGGTTCTAGATCAAGTTTGACACTGAATGTTCTAGATCAAGTTTGACACTATCAATGTTCTATATCAAGTTTGACATTATGAATGTTCTAGATCAAGTTGGACACTATGAATGTTCTAGATCAAGTTTACACTATGAATGTCCTAGATCAAGTTTGACACTGTGGCTGTTATAGATCAAGTTTGACACTATCATTGCCCTAGATCAAGTTTGAAGCTGTGGCTGTTCTAGACTAAGCTTGACACTGAATATTCTAGATCAAGTTGGACACTATGAATGTTCTAGATCAAGTTTGACACTGTCACTGCTCTAGATCAAGTTTGACACTATCAATGTTCTAGATCAAGTTGGACACTATGAATGTTCTAGATCAAGTTTGACACTATAAATGTTCTAGATCAAGTTTGACACTATGAATGTTCTAGATCAAGTTTGACACTGTCACTGCTCTAGATCAAGTTTGTCACTATCAATGCTCTAGATCAAGTTTGACACTATCAATGTTCTAGATCAAGTTCGACACTATGAATGTTCTAGATCAAGTTTGTCACTATCAATGCTCTAGATCAAGTTTGACACTATCAATGCTATAGATCAAGTTTGACATTATTATTGTTCTAGATCAAGTTTGAAGGGCTATCTGGCACTGTTAAGTACGAGAGTGGAGAGAGATATGATTTTCAGCTGGACCTCATGTACCTCACACAGACCGGACTCAAGAAGGTGAGGCAGGAGAGGGGGGTGTGGTTGACTGTAGTTAACTTAACTGAATTTAACATCTTTATACTGGTTTACAAGACTCTGAAGGGTCTGTATACAACCAGTTTCGTTTACCTCACCTTGCTCTAAAAGCTATGTGCATTCGATCTATTCTTAAATGCATTAAATGTCCCTGCCTCCACTACCTCATGTGGCAATGCATTCCAAAAATTCACCACTCTCTGATTAAAATAAAATTTATAATATCGTCTTCTTCTTCTTCTTCTTCTTCGTACGCAGTCAGACAGTAACCATTATTTTTTCGAAAAAAGCGGCGGTCATCCTGAGGCTGTCGCCACTGCCATAGAGCTTGTCTTGCAGTTCCACTGGTGATGGCCACATCTGCTCTCTCTGATCCTCGTATGTCTGGCAGTTCTGCAGCAGATGTTCAGCGGTCATTTTACCAGTACCGCACGGGCATTCGTCGGTGCACCCTATCTTCAATTTGTGGAATAGGTGGTACCTCAGTCTATTGTGGCCAGTGCGAAGTCTGAAGACAACGACCTGCTCTCTTCGGTTCAACTGGTAATAGGCATCGTTTTTCGTGTAACCAGTATGTTCGGTTTCCCATTTGGTCATGTATCTGGCTTTGATTAGCCGTTTTGACTCTTCGTACGTCATACTAGTATCTGTTTGTGGTAGTCTTGCACCTTCTTTTGCCAGTCTGTCTGCCTCCTCGTTGCCTTGGATGTTGCAGTGTGATGGGACCCACTGTACCACTACCCTTTTTGGTGCGGACTGCTGGCACAGTTTGCAGAGTGCTGCTCTTAAGTCATTAAGCTCAGTGTTTTTCTGGCTTTTTAGCGCTGTGACTACGACGAGAGCATCTGTAAGCAGGACTATATGGCTTTCATTTTCATTGTGTGTCACCATTTCTTCCACTGCCGCCCTCAGTGCCTCTGCCTCCGCTCTGAAATTGCTTGTGTACTTACCAGTAGCGCATGACAGTGTTATTTGTCTGCCATTTGGTAGGTTCAGGAATGCTCCTGCCCCTCCGTTCTGTGTTGTGTTTGTTACAGAACCGTCGGTGTATGCATGGGTCCAGTCCATGCGTGGGTAGCTTTTCGATATGAAGCTTAGGGTAGTATCTCTCCTTTCTTTTTCAGTCTGGCCGTTTTTGTTTCCAATACCTGGTAAATTTTCTACCACCTCTGGAAATATTTCCTGCCTCCAGGTAGGTTTTCGTACAGTAGTGATGGGTTTTGGTGTTGTTAGTGTTCTAATATCTAATCTGGACCTTTGTTTAGTTGTCCTCTTGTTCCTGTGGGTGGCTGTATTTCTAAAAACTTGTTATAGTCTAATTTATCATTTCCTCTGATCATCTTATAAACCTGTATTGTGGTTGTAGTTGTGTGGGTGGTTGTAGTTGTGTGTAGGTTGTAGTTGTGTGGGTGGGTGGTTGTAGTTGTGTGGGTGGTTGTAGTTGTGTGGGTGGATGGTTGTAGTTGGGTTGGTGGTTGTAGTTGTGTAGGTGGGTGGTTGAAGTTGTGTGGGTGGGTGGTTGTAGTTGTGTGGGTGGTTGTAGTCGGGTGGGTGGTTGTTGTTGTGTGGGTGGGTGGTTGAAGTTGTGTGGGTGGGTGGTTGTAATTGTGTGGGTGGGTGTTTGTAGTTGTGTGGGTGGTTGTAGTTATGTGGGTGGTTATAGTCTGGTGGGTGGTTGTAGTTGGGTGGGTGGTTGTAGTTGGGTGGGTGGTTGTAGTTGGGTGGGTGGTTGTAGTTGTGTAGGTGGTTGTAGTTTTTTTGGGTGGGTGGTTGTAGTTGGGGGGATGGTTGTAGTTGGGTGGGTGGTTGTAGTTGTGTGGGTGGTTGTAGTTGTGTGGGTGGTTGTAGTTGTGTGGGTGGTTGTAGTCATGTGGGTGGGTGGTTGTAGTTGGCTGGGTGGTTGTAGTTGTGTGGGTGGTTGTAGTTGTATAGGTGGTTGTAGTTGTGTGGGTGGTTGTAGTTGTGTGGGTGGTTGTAGTTGTGTGAGTGGTTGTACTTGGGTGGGTGGTTGTAGTTGTGTGGGTGGTTGTAGTTGTGTGGGTGGTTGTAGTTGTATAGGTGGTTGTAGTTGTGTGGGTGGTTGTAGTTGTGTGGGTGGTTGTAGTTGTATAGGTAGTTGTAGTTGTGTGGGTGGTTGTAGTTGTGTGGGTGGTTGTAGTTGTGTGGGTGGTTGTAGTTGTGTGGGTGGGTGGTTGAAGTTGTGTGGGTGGGTGGTTGTAGTTGTGTGGGTGGGTGTTTGTAGTTGTGTGGGTGGTTGTAGTTGTGTGGGTGGTTGTAGTTATGTGGGTAGTTGTAGTCTGGTGGGTGGTTGTAGTTGGGTGGGTGGTTGTAGTTATGTGGGTGGATGTAGTCTGGTGGGTGGTTGTAGTTGGGTGGGTGGTTGTAGTTTTGTGGGTGGTTGTAATTGTGTAGGTGGTTGTAGTTGGGTGGGTGGTTGTAGGTGGGTGGGTGGTTGTAGGTGGGTGGGTGGTTGTAGTTGGGTGGGTATTTGTAGTTGGGTGGGTGGTTGTAGTTCTGTGGGTGGTTGTAGTTGTGTGGGTGGTTGCAATTGGGTGGGTTGTTGTACTTGTGTGGGTTGTTGTAGTTGTGTGGGTGGGTGTATTTGGGTGGGTGGGTTGTTGTAGTTGAGTGGGTGGTTGTAGTGGTGTGGGTGGGTGTATTTGGGTGGGTTGGTTGTTGTAGTTGTGTGGGTGGTTGTAGTTGTGTGGGTGGGCCGTTGTAATTGGGTGGGTGGGTGGTTGTAGTTGTGTGGGTGTTTGTGTTATGTGGGTGGTTGTAGTTGTGTGGGTGGGTGGTTGTAGTTGGGTGGGAAGTCGTAGTTGGGTGAGTGGTTGTAGTTGGGTGGGTGGTTGTAGATGGGTGGGTGGTTGTAGGTGGGTGGCTGGTTGTAGTTGTGTGGGTGGGTGGTTGTAGTTGTGTGGGTGGGTGGTTATAGGTGGGTGGGTGGTTGTAGATTGGTGGGTGGTTGTAGTTGGGTGGGTGGGGGGTTATAGTTGGGTGGGTGGTTGTAGTTGGGTGGGTGGTTGTAGTTGTGTGGCTGGTTGTAGGTGGGGGGTGGTTGTATGTGGGTGGGTGGTTGTAGTTGGGTGGGTGGTTGTAGTTGGGTGGGTGGTTTTAGTTGGGTGGGTTGTTGTAGTTTGGTGGGTGGGTGGTTGTAGTTTGGTGGGTGGGTGGTTGTAGTTGGGTTGGTGGGTGATTGTATTTGTGTGGGTTGTTGTAGTTTGGTGGGTGGGTGGTTGTAGTTTGGTGGGTGGGTGGTTCTAGTTGGGTTGGTGGGTGATTGTATTTGTGTGGGTGGTTGTAGTGGTGTGGGTTGCTGTAGTGGTGTGGTTGGTTGTAGTTGTGTGGGTGGGTGGTTGTAGTCTGGTGGGTGGTTGTAGTCTGGTGGGTGGTTGTATTTGGGTGGGTGGTTGTAGATGGGTGGGTTGTTGTAGGTTGTTGGGTGGTTGTAGTTGGGTGGGTGGTTGTAGGTGGTTGGGTGGTCGTAGGTTGGTGGGTGGTTGTAGTTTGGTGGGTTAGTGGTTGTAGTTGGGTGGGTGGTTGTAGTTGTGTTGGTGGTTGTGGTTGTGTGGGTGGTTATAGGTGGATGGGTGGTTGTAGGTGGGTAGGTGGTTGTAGTTGGGTGGGTGGTTGTAGTTGGGTGGGTTGTTGTAGTTTGGTGGGTGGGTGGTTGTAGTTTGGTGGGTGGGTGGTTGTAGTTGGGTTGGTGGGTGATTGTATTTGTGTGGGTGGTTTTAGGGGTGTGGGTTGGTGTAGTGGTATGGGTGGTTGTAGTTGTGTGGTTGGGTGGTTGTAGTCTGGTGGGTGGTTGTAGTTTGGTGGGTGGTTGTATTTGGGTGGGTGGTTGTAGATAGGTGGGTTGTTGTAGGTGGTTGGGTGGTTATAGTTGGGTGGGTGGTTGTAGGTGGGTGGGTGGTCGTAGGTTGGTGGGTGGTTGTAGTTTGGTGGGTTGGTGGTTGTAGTTGGGTGGGTGGTTGTAGTTGTGTTGGTGCTTGTGGTTGTGTGGGTGGTTATAGGTGGATGGGTGGTTGTAGTTGGTGGGTGATTGTAGTTGGGTGGGTGGTTGTAGTTGGGTGGGTGGTTGTAGGTGGATGGGTGGTTGTAGATGGGTTGGTGGTTGTAGTTGGGTGGGTGGTTGTAGTTGGGTGGGTGGTTGTAGTGGGTGGGGGATTGTAGTTGGGTGGGTGGTTCTTGTTGTGTGGGTGGGTGGTTGTAGGTTGGTGGGTGGTTGTAGATGGATGGGTGGGTGGTAGTAGTTGGGTGGGTGGTTGTTGTTGTGTGGGTGGGTGGTTGTAGGTGGGTTGGTGGTTGTAGGTGGTTAGGTGGTTGTAGTTGTGTGGGTGGGTGGTTGTAGTTGGGTGGGTTGTTGTAGTTGGGTGGGGGATTGTAGTTGGGTGGGTGGTTCTTGTTGTGTGGGTGGGTGGTTGTAGGTTGGTGGGTGGTTGTAGGTGGGTGGGTGGGTGGTAGTAGTTGGGTGGGTGGTTGTTGTTGTGTGGGTGGGTGGTTGTAGGTGGGTTGGTGGTTGTAGGTGGTTAGGTGGTTGTAGTTGTGTGGGTGGGTGGTTGTAGTTAGGTGGGTGGTTGTAGTTAGGTAGGTTGTTGTAGTTGTGTTATGAGATTATGCCTAACCTAACATTGATAAGTGTGGTTGTTTGTGTAGTGCATGTCCTTTCAGTTTTTTGTGTCCATGTGTTGTCAGTGTTTGTGTCCATATGTTGTCAGTGTTTGTGTCCGTGTGTTGTCAGTGTTTGTGTCCATATGTTGTCAGTGTTTGTGTCCATGTGTTGTCAGTGTTTGTGTCCATATGTTGTCAGTGTTTGTGTCTGTGTGTTGTCAGTGTTGGTGTCTGTGCATTGTCAGTGTTTGTATCAGTGTGAATGTGTGACAATTTCAGTCATGTGACAGAAGTGAGATTCAAGTTCTCAGTCATCCGAAGCAAATTTTGACTTGCAACTGAAGAGTGCAGGTAACTTAGAAATAAGGGTAGGTCTGACTCAGTTATATATATTAGTTGCTTGATGTCAGTGTTTGTGACTGTGTGTGTGTGTGTGTTGTCTCTGTGTTGTCTGAGTATTGTCTGTGTTGTCCATGTTTTGTATCTGTGTTGTCCATGTTTTGTATCTGTGTTGTGTGTGACCTAATAATTATCTTCCCTCTGATACAACTCCTCCAGGCTGGGTCATGGGACAGAAAGAATGGTCTCAACTTTACCATGGAGAGCCCAGTTATCCATACCAATGTTTCTGGTCAGAAATACATTGTTACAACTTATCTTGTAAGTTTGTTGTTTGTTACAACTTATCTTGTAAGTTTGTTGTTTGTTACAACTTATCTTATAAGTTTGTTGTTTGTTACAACTTGTAATAAAAAACATTATTTCAAGCACACACCTGAGTGACTACACTTTGACTCAGTCAAAATTATCTTTTTATCTATTCCACAGACTCAAACTCTTTCCTCCAGACATGAAATCTATTCCTCAAACTGATAATCTATTTCCCAGACTATACTTTAATCCCCAGACTATACTTTAATCCCTAGACTCAAACTTTAATCCCCAGACTATATTTTAACACCCCCCCCCCCCCCCGCCGTATACTTTAATCCCCACTCATATTTTAATTCCCACTCATACATTAATCCCCACTCATATTTTAATTCCCACTCATACATTAATCCCCACTCATATTTTAATTCCCACTCATATTTTAATCCCCACTCATATTTTAATTCCCACTCATACATTAATTCACACTCATACTTTAAATCCTACTCATAAATTAATCCCCATTCATACTTTAATCCCCACTCATATTTTAATTCCCACTCATACATTAATCCCTACTCATACTTTAATCCCTGCTCATACTTTAATCCCCGCTCATACTTTAATCCCCACTCATATTCTAAATCCCACTAATACATTAAATCCCATTCCTACTTTAATCCCCACTCATACTTTAATCCCCACTCATACATTAATCCCCACTCATACTTTAATCCCCACTCATACATTAATTCCCACTCATACATTAATTCCCACTCGAACTTTGATTCACACTCATACTTTAATTCCCACTCTTACTTTAATTCCCACTCATACTTTAAATCCCACTCATACATTAATCCCCACTCATACTTTAATCCCCACTCATACTTTAATCCCCACTCATATTTTAATCCCCACTCATACTTTAATCCCCACTCATATTTTAATTCCCACTTATACATTAATCCCCACTCCTACTTTAATCCCCACTCATATTTTAATCCCCACTCATATTTTAATTCCCACTCATACATTAATCCCCACTCATACTCTAAATCCCACTCATACATTAAATCCCATTCATACTTTAATCCCCACTCATACTTTAATCCCCACTCATATTTTAATTCCCACTCATACATTAATTCCCACTCATACTTTAATCCTCGCTCATACATTAATTCCCACTCGTACATTAATTCCCACCCATACTTTAATTCCCACTCATACTTTAAATCCCACTCATACATTAATCCCCACTCATACTTTAATCCCCACTCATACTTTAATCCCCACTCATATTTTAATTCTCACTCATACATTAATTCCCACTCATACTTTAATCCCCACCCATACTTTAATCCCCACTCATACTTTAATCCCCACTCATATTTTAAATCCCACTCATACATTTTTCCCCACTCATACTTTAATCCCCACTCATATTTTAAATCCCACTCATACATTAATCCCCACTCATACTTTAAATCCCACTCATACATTAAATCCCACTCATACTTTAATTCCCAGACTGACCCCTATGTGATCAGAAACTCATCAGCCCCGTCCGGGTTCTCTGGTTTCTGCGTGGACCTGTTGGAGAGAATAGCCAAAGCTCGGAACTTTACATGGGAGATTGACCTGCAGGAGACAGTGGGCAAAGGCCAGCTCAATGGCTCTTGGAATGGTGTGATGGGTGCTCTCGTCAACAGGGTCAGTGTCTGGGTCCATCACAGCCGGGCTGTCAGGTCTTGTCACAAAACTGGGAAGGGGGGGTGGGGGGTGGGGTGAGTGTCTGGGTCCATCACAGCCCGGCTGTCAGGTCTTGTCACACAACTTGGGGGGGGGGGGGGATCTAGGGTTTCATGATTGGAGGGGGGTGTGTGAGATATGGTTTATTGAGAGTAATAATAGAGTTTAGTGAGATATAGTTTAGTGAAATAGAGTTTAATGAGATAAAGTTTAGTGAGATTGAGTTCAGTGAGATAAAGTTTAGTGAGATATAGTTTAGTGAGATTGAGTTCAGTGAGATAAAGTTTAGTGAGATTGAGTTCAGTGAGATAAAGTTTAGTGAGATTGAGTTCAGTGAGATAAAGTTTAGTGAGATTGAGTTCAGTGAGATAAAGTTTAGTGAGATTGAGTTCAGTGAGATAAAGTTTAGTGAGATAAAGTTTAGTGAGATAAAGTTTAGTGAGATATAGTTTAGTGAGATTGAGTTCAGTGAGATAAAGTTTAGTGAGATTGAGTTCAGTGAGATTGAGTTCAGTGAGATAAAGTTTAGTGAGATAAAGTTTAGTGAGATAGAGTTCAGTGAGATTGAGTTCAGTGAGATAAAGTTTAGTGAGATAAAGTTTAGTGAGATTGAGTTCAGTGAGATAGAGTTCAGTGAGATTGAGTTCAGTGAGATAAAGTTTAGTGAGATATAGTTTAGTGAGATTGAGTTCAGTGAGATAAAGTTTAGTGAGATTGAGTTCAGTGAGATAAAGTTTAGTGTAATAAAGTTTAGTGAGATAGAGTTCAGTGAGATTGAGTTCAGTGAGATAAAGTTTAGTGAGATAAAGTTTAGTGAAATAAAAGCCTAAGTGACATAAGGAAAGATTAGTTCCACATGTTAATCAAATGATTGATTTCCACATGTTAATCAAATGATTGCTTTCCACATGTTAATCAAACAATCTTTATTTTAAAAGAAAGCCTACATCCCACAAATCTTCTTGATGATTGAGCCCAAATCTTGTATTCTAGAAAGCCCACATTGGCATCGGAGATCTGACCATCAACTTGAAGAGGGAGCAGGTGGTGGACTTCACTAAACCGTTTCTGACAACTGGCATCACTATCCTGATCAAGAAACCTGCACCAAAGTCTCTGAACCTCTTCTCCTTCCTGTCACCGCTCTCGGCTGATGTGAGTGACCACCTGTGTCAACTTTCTGAGTCTCTCTGTTGTCATCTTGAGTCTGTCTGTTGTCATCTTGAGTCTGTCTGTTGTCATCTTGTGTCTGTCTATTAGCATATTGAGTCTGTATGTTAGCTTCTTGAGTCTGTCAATTGTAATCTTGTGTCTGTCTGTTGTCATCTTGAGTCTGTCTGTTGTCATCTTGTGTCTGTCTATTAGCATATTGAGTCTGTATGTTAGGGCCTAGTGGTTAAGGGGCAAGGCTCACAATCCGATCCCCATCACAGCACTGGCCGTTACCCCGGGGAAGCAAACCCTTAGAAAATGCAGGAGGAAGCAGACCCTTACATAAAATGCATGCTGAAGTTGGATGCACTCGGCCGACAGGCGCAAAATAAAAACACAGTGCAACGCACACCGCCTTGGAGATTAGAAAAATAAGGTGAACGCAAAAAAAAAAAAAAAGTCTGTATGTTAGTTTCTTGAGTCTGTCTGTTGTAATCTTGAGCCTGTCTGTTGTCATCTTGAGTCTGTCTATTAGCATATTGAGTCTGTCTGTTAGCTTCTTGAGTCTGTCTGTTATCATCTCTAGCCTGTCTGTTAAATTCTTGAGTCTGTCTGTCTGTTAGCATCTTTAGTCTGTCTGTTAAATTCTTGAGTCTGTCTGCTAGTAACCTATTCATAGTATGTGTCTACCTGATGGCTGGTCTGTGTGTCTATCTAATGGCTTGTCTGTGTGTACATGACTGCTGGTCTGTATCTACATGACTGCTGGTCTCTGTCTACCTGATAGCTTGTCTGGCTGTCTACCTGATAGCTTGTCTGTCTACCTGATAGCTTGTCTGTCTACCTGATAGCTTGTCTGTCTACCTGATGGCTTGTCTGTCTGTTTACCTGATGGCTTGTCTATCTGTCTACCTGAATGTTGGTCTGTGTCTACCTGACTGCTGGTCTGTGTGCCTACCTGACTGTTTGTCTGTGTCTACCTGACTGTTGGTCTGTGTCTACCTGACTGCTGGTCTCTGTGCCTATCTGACTGCTGGTCTCTGTGCCTACCTGACTGTTTGTCTGTGTCTACCTGACTGCTGGTCTGTGTCTACCTGACTGTTGGTCTGTGCCTACCTGACTGTTTGTCTGTGTCTACCTGACTGCTGATCTCTGTGCCTATCTGACTGTTGGTCTCTGTACCTACCTGACTGTTTGTCTGTGTGTCCAGGTGTGGGTGTACATGATTGCAGCCTACCTGTGTGTCAGCTTCATGCTGTTTGTCATCGCCCGATTCAGCCCGTACGAGTGGTGCAACCCCCACCCCTGCAACCCGGACACTGACGAAGTCGAGAACCAGTTCACAGTCATGAACAGTCTATGGTTCACTATTGGATCCATTATGCAGCAAGGTCAGGGATGTTTGCTGGGATTGGGGCAGGTCAAGGATGTTTGATGTCATGGGGGCAGGTCAGGGATGTTTGATGTCATTGTGGCAGGTCACGGATGTTTGATGTCCTATGGGCAGGTCAGGGATATTTGATGTCATGGGGGCAGGTCAGGGATGTTTGATGTCATTGTGGCAGGTCACGGATGTTTGATGTCCTATGGGCAGGTCAGGGATATTTGATGTCATGGGGGCAGGTCACGGATGTTTGATGTCCTATGGGCAGGTCAGGGATATTTGATGTCATGGGGGCAGGTCAGGGATGTTTGATGTCATTGTGGCAGGTCACGGATGTTTGATGTCCTATGGGCAGGTCAGGGATGTTTGATGTCATTGTGGCAGGTCAGGGATGTTCCCTAGACCCAAATTACGTTTTTCTCGACCCAAGTTATGTTTTCCTCGACCCAATTTATGTTTCCCATGTCCCAAGTATGTTTACCTTGATCCCAGCTATCAGTTTCCTTTGACCCAAGTATGTTTACCTTGATCCCAGCTATCAGTTTCCTTTGACCCCAGTTATGTTTACCTTGATCCCAGCTATCAGTTTCCTTTGACCCCAGTTATGTTTACCTTGATCCCAGCTATCAGTATCCTTTGACCCCAGTTATGTTTACCTTGATCCCAGCTATCAGTTTCCTTTGACCCAAGTATGTTTACCTTGATCCCAGCTATCAGTTTCCTTTAACCCAAGTATGTTTACCTTGATCCCAGCTATCAGTTTCCTTTGACCCCAGTTATGTTTACCTTGATCCCAGCTATCAGTTTCCTTTGACCCAAGTATGTTTACCTTGATCCCAGCTATCAGTTTCCTTTGATCCCAGTTATGTTTACCTTGATCCCAGCTATCAGTTTCCTTTAACCCAAGTATGTTTACCTTGATCCCAGCTATCAGTTTCCTTTGACCCCAGTTATGTTTACCTTGATCCCAGCTATCAGTTTCCTTTGACCCCAGTTATGTTTACCTTGATCCCAGCTATCAGTTTCCTTTGACCCCAGTTATGTTTACCTTGATCCCAGCTATCAGTTTCCAAACCCAAGTATGTTTACCTTGATCCCAGCTATCAGTTTCCTTTGACCCCAGTTATGTTTACCTTGATCCCAGCTATCAGTTTCCTTTGACCCCAGTTATGTTTACCTTGATCCCAGCTATCAGTTTCCTTTGACCCCAGTTATGTTTACCTTGATCCCAGCTATCAGTTTCCTTTGACCCAAGTATGTTTACCTTGATCCCAGCTATCAGTTTCCTTTGACCCCAGTTATGTTTACCTTGATCCCAGCTATCAGTTTCCTTTGACCCCAGTTGCTGAACTGCCTTGATCCCAGCTATCAGTTTCCTTTGACCCCAGTTGCTGAACTGCCTTGATCCCAGTTGTCCAGCTGAAGTTGGATGTGTCAGACCAAAAGGTATAAATATCTCAGTCATGCTGTGATGTACAAGACATTCTCCGGACTACATCCTGCTACTTGCTAATCCTTGTTCAGGGCCTGGTAGCTGGAGTTTGAGAACCAAGAAGAAGAAGACTCCAGCTGTCAGTATGTCATGACCCCAGTCCCCAGCAAGTCTCAATGGGAGGTAAGACCAGAGTTACCTCCAGTCGTCTCGACCAATAGTCTTGTCACTGATCCAAGGTGACTCGGGATAAGAGTGAGTAGATGACTCGGGATAAGAGTGAGTTGATGACTCGGGATAAGGGTAAGTTGATGACTCGGGATAAGGGTGAGTTGATGACTCGGGATAAGGGTGAGTTGATGACTCGGGATAAGGGTGAGTTGATGACTCGGGATAAGAGTGAGTTGATGACTCGGGATAAGGGTGAGTTGATGACTCGGGATAAGAGTAAGTTGATGACTCGGGATAAGGGTGAGTTGATGACTCGGGATAAGAGTAAGTTGGTGACTCAGGATAAGAGTAAGTTGATGACTCGGGATAAGGGTGAGTTGATGACTCAGGATAAGAGTAAGTTGGTGACTCAGGATAAGAGTAAGTTGATGACTCGGGATAAGGGTGAGTTGGTGACTCAGGATAAGAGTAAGTTGATAACTTAGGATGACCAAGTGGATAATCAGCGCAGCTTCTACCTCACTGTAATCTAAATACAATGGAGGTGGTGGGACTGGCAACTTGTTCTCGGAGAGACACCAGGGTGGTTGAGGGCAAGATTGGCAAGGGTAGGGCAAACTAGGACCACAACACAACGTCTGCGGGGGTTTGAACTGGAGACGTGAGGGAAAGGCTGCAGTGTTTGCTGTCACATTTGAAGTGACGGTGACAAGTAGAGATGGGATTCCAGAGCAAGTGGCTAAGTTAGATTGGAGGCTGACCAGTCAGCTAGGGAGGAACACTTGGCTTCCATCTTGGTTTTAGGTAGGACTAATTGAGTCTTTAAAAGAGAGAGGATATTGGAGAAGCACAGTTTACAGGAGGTTATCCCATCATGCACCTAGAGCATTGCACTATTGCTGACAGGTGCAAATGATGGACTCCCGGTAGAGGACATGAGAACTGGGAGAACTTATCTGTAGCCTTGACAGTCATCAGCACGGATGATCTGTCTCGGGTGAGAGATGAACTGAGGTTATAAACTCAGTGGTAGTTTCAACAGAATGTAAGTGCTTGATGTTCCGCTGAGGTCAAGAATCAACCAATTGTACGGACAAGTCAGGTCAGGTGAGTCGGCCACAGCTGCCTTAGCAAAAGTGAGATGTACCTTAAGACTCCTCAGAGAACCCACGCACAAAAGTAGCAAAGAAGCTATCATTACACAGCGCAGAACTGATGACCACTAGAGACAAACATCATCACCAACTGCCTGAGGGCACACATGATTACAAAGTAGTTGAGCAGTTAGAACAAGATGTGTATAGAGTTCCATATATATTAGGATAGTCTATTGAACTGGGTTTGATGGTCCGAGGGATTCCATCTAGCTCGTGCTAACATTCCCTGGGGTAGACAGAATTTTGGATGTTTAGTGTAGCTTCATTTATTGTGTTAACCATATTGTAAACAAATACTTTTGTAATCAATGAATGTCTTATTTTATTGTTCTCATAAGCTTCTATAGTTTTCTATGTTGTAGTGTAACATCAAGTTTTCTATGTTGTAGTGTAACATCAAGTTTTCTATGTTGTAGTGTAACATCAAGTTTTCTATGTTGTAGTTGAAACATATGATTTTCTATGTTGTAACTCTTATTAACAGTATTAAAGAAACTCTAGCTCTTTCACACATGTCCTGTACTGCAGGGTGTGAGATCGCTCCTCGAGCACTGTCGACTCGCATGGTGGCGGGGATGTGGTGGTTCTTCACCCTCATCATGATCTCTTCATACACGGCCAACTTGGCAGCTTTCCTGACTGTGGAGAGGATGGTCTCGGACATCAACAGCGCCGATGATCTGGCCAAGCAGTCCAGGATTAAGTACGGGACCTTTGATGGAGGGGCCACAATGGATTTTTTCAAGGTCAGTCAGTCATGGCTGTCTTTCAGTCATGTCTGTCAGTGTCAGCTTTCAGTGGGTGCTGTCAGTGTCAGCTTTCAGTGGGTGCTGTCAGTGTCAGCTGTCAGTATGTGCTGTCAGTGTCAGCTGTCAGTGTCAGCTGTCAGCATGTGCTGTCAGTGTCAGATTTCAGTGGGTGCTGTCAGTGTCAGCTGTCAGCGTGTGCTGTCAGTGTGTGTTGTCAGTGTCAGCTGTCAGTGTGTGCTGTCAGTGTGTGTTGTCAGTGTCAGCTGTCAGTAAAAACTGTCAATATGTGCTGTCAGTGTCAGATGTCAGTGTCAAATGTCAGTGTGTGCTGTCAGTGTGTGTTGTCAGTGTCAGCTGTCAGTACAAACTGTCAATATGTGCTGTCAGTGTCAAATGTCAGTGTGTGCTGTCAATGTGAGCTATCAGTGTGAGATGTCAATGTCAGCTGTCAATGTCAGCTGTTGATGTCAGCTTTTGATGTCAGCTGTTGATGTCAGCTGTTGATGTCAGCTGTTGATGTCAGCTGTTGATGTGAGAGAGAGAGTCAGTGAATGAGAGAGAGAGATGAAATGTACAAAGAGACCAATGAGAAATGTAAGTCTTTGTTTTCTGTTCGTTCGCTTGCAACATCTGACAAGTCTTCCCTTACTGCCGTCTGTCTGGTTTTTTGTGTGTATCTCTCTCTGTATCTTTCCCTCCCTCCCTCCCTCGTTCTTTCTCTCCTTCCCTTCCTCTCTCCCTCCATTCTTCCATCACTCTCTCCCTCCCTCCCTCTCCCTCTCTCCCTCCCTCTCCTCCTCTAATCTCCCTCCCCCTCTCGTCTCCTTCCACTCTCTCCCTCCCTCCTCATCTCTCCCTCCCTCCCCCCACCCTCTCCCTGACTTCCACTCTCTCATCTTCCTTCCCCATCTCATCTCCTCTCTCTCCCTCCCTGCCCTCCTCTCGTCTCCCTCCCCGTCTCATCTCCCCACTCTCTCCCTCCCTTACCCCTCTCATCTCCCTCCCTCCCCTTGTCTCTTCCTCCCGTCTCTCCCTTCCTCGCCCCCGTTCACCCTGCTTACAACAAATATTGCCCCATATATCAAGCACACCTTGTGTTGACAGAACAACCGGATAGCCACCTACGAGAAGATGTGGAAGTTCATGAACTCCACCCCAGATCTGAGCTTCGTCAAGAACCTCACTCAGGCTGTGGAGAGAGTCAAAACTGGGGAGTATGCCTACATCTCAGAGTCTACAACAGTGGAATATGTCATCCATAGGTCAGTAGGTCATGTCATCATTTGGTCTGTAGGTCATGTCATGATTGGGTTGGTAGGTCATGTCATCTGCAGGTCAGTAGGCCACATCATCTATAGGTCAGTAGGTCATACAATTACTAGGTCAGCAAGTTATGTCATCCTTAGATCAGTCGGTTATGTCATCCTTTGTGTCAGTAGGTTATATCATCCACATTTCAGTAGGGCATGTCATCCACCTGTCAGTTTGTCATCCACATGTCAGTAGGTTATTTCATCCACATGTCAGTAGGTAATGTCATCCTTAGGCCAGTATTTCATGTCATCAACATGAAAGTATGTCATCAACATGTAAGTATGTCATCAACATGCCAGTATGTCAGTAGGTCATGTCATCCACATATCAGTAGGTCATGTGAACAACATGTCAGTATGCCTTCCACATGTCAGTAGGTCATGTAATCAACATGTCAATAGATCATACAATCAACATGTCAGTAGGTCATGTCATCCACATGTCAGTAGGTCATGTAATCAACATGTCAATAGATCATACAATCAACCTGTCAGTAGGTCATGTCATCCACATGCCAGTAAGTCATGTAATCAACATGTCAGTAGATCATACAATCAAATGAGCAGGCCATCAGCAGGTCAGTATGGGCGAGCAGCCAAGCAGCCGGTGAGGATACACTGGAAGCTGTAGTCGCAGACCTGCACGCAGGCGGTTCAGGCCATATGGTCGTCTTTCACTGACTTGAGACAGCATCTGTACCTGGCAGCCCCCTGAACGACTGAGCAGTCCTCTCGAGGACAGCACTACTGACCTCCATAGACGGAGGAAGGGGCTAGAACAGGTGCCCTAAATATTGTTTGCTTCCCTACACCCTGACCAGCATGCCATGGCTGGAGCGGCTCCCACTATATTACGGTCGAAGTACAAATAAGAAAAGGGTAGTGCCTGTTACACTTGGCACGTGGAATGTCCGCACACTCATGGACTAACAGGCTAGAATGGAGGACGCAAGGGAACTGGCTTGATATAACATTAGCATATCCTCCTTGAGCGAGACGCGATTGGTGGACGTGGGACAATTCTCAGCGGATGGTGCTGGCTACAATTTTTTCTAGAGCGACCGCAGCAGTCAGGAGCGATGTGAGGATGGTGTTGGAAGAGCCAAAAAGTCCCCCAAACTACAACAATTAAGATGTCTGCCTAACTAAACCAGCAATTGTCTCATGACAATGTGACTTCCTCTGAGAGGGGACCAGCTGGCCCCACCCACCAGTGGTGATAAGTCTGGACACAATCATTAGGGCCCACACACCAGTGGTGATAAGTCTGGACACAATCATTAGGGCCCACACACCAGTGGTGATAAGTCCAGACACAATCAACGACATGTTCTATGAAGATCTCGAGTCATTTATCACTGTGGTCCCAAAATCTGACAAATTCATTCTGCTAGAAGATGTTAACGCCAGAGTTGGCACAGACTTCACTGTGTGGGATGGCTTATATCAATGTAACGGCAGTGGCCTTATCTTAACTTAACGTCTTTATACTGGTTTAGAAGACACTGCAGAGTCTGTATACAACCAGTTTCATTTACATTTCCTTGCTCTTAAAGCTACGTGCTTCCAATCTATTCTTAATTGCATTAATTGTCCCTGCCTCCACTACCTCCTGTGGCAATGCATTCCAAGCATTCACCACTCTCTGACTAAAAAATATATTTCCTAATATCTAACCTGGACCTCTCTTTAGTCAGCTTGTAGCTGTGCCCTCTTGTTATTGTGGGTGGCTGTATTTTGAAAAACTTGTTGTAATCTAATTTATCCATTCCTCTGATCATCTTATAAACCTGTATTAAGTCACCACGAATTCTTCTCTCTTTTAGCCACTGTAGGCTGGTTTTTCTGAGTCTTTCCTCATAACTGTAATTCTGGAATCCCACTATCATCTTTGTCGCTCTTTTTTGTATTCTTTCCAGCATGTTTATGTCCCCTCTATGATAAGGACTCCACACCTGTACACAGTACTCCAATCTAGGTCTAACTAAAGCTTTATACAGTTTGACGATCACTTCCTTGCTCCTATGTTTAATATTTCTTTTTATCATACCTAACATTGTATTTGCCTTTTTCACTGCTACCTGAACTTACTCACTCACCTTTCCTGTATGATCTATTATAACCCCTAGGTCCCTTACCTTATCTATCTTTCTAATATTGTTCTCTCCCATTCTGTAATTATGTTCCATATTGGATCTACCCATGTGGATGACTGTACATTTACCTACATTAAACTCCATTTGCCAGCTTACAGACCATTCTTGGATTTTATCTAAATCTGACCTCAATATATCCACTTCTGCCTTAGATGAGACACTACTGCATAGTTTTGTGTCATCAGCAAATTTTTAAATCATGGATCCCATATAAATATCCAAATCATTCATTTATATATATCAAGAACAAAATTGGTCCCAAAACCAAGCCCTGTGGCACTCCACTTTTCACTTCACACCACTCAGAGTACTCCTTATTATGCCCACCCTCTGCCTTCTTCCCGTTAACCAATTTTCAATCCATTCGACAACTTCCCCACCTATTTCATGGGTTTTTAACTTTTTAAATGATCTTCGATAAGTTACTCCATCAAAGGCCTTTGCAAAATCTAGATAAATAACGTCCAATGGCTTCCCTTTATCTATCATTTTAGTAACCTCCTCCATGAATTCTAATAGATTTGTTAAGCATGATCTCCCTCAACACAGGCTGACTATTTCTGATTAGATTAAACTTGTGTAAATGCATTACAATGTTTTCTTTGATTATTGACTCTATCAATTTACAGACTATGCTCGTTAAACCGGTCCATAATTTGCTGGATCTGATTTTTTGCCCTTTTTAATAAGAGGATCACTCCTGCATCTTTCCAATGCCCTGGAACAATCTACGCTGAAGAGGCCAAGAGACTCAATCACTCCCATATTACTTGCCTGAGACATACACTGCACATTTGCCAATAGGACCATATCACAGATACTGAACTGCTGTCCAGAGCCAACATGCCAGCTATTCATGCAGTTGTATAACAAATCTAAGATGGGTTGACTACCTGGCCTGAATGTCAAACAGAAGACTTCCCAAGAGGCTCTTGTCAAGTGAGGTGAAGGAGAACGGGACATCCAAAACAGAACAGTCTGAAGAAGTCCCTTAACTGCTGTCATATAGGTATCAACTCGCTGGCACACCTGGATCAAATCGCTCAATCTGGAAGAGTGCGGTCAAAAAAGGGTTGCAATCAGTGAGAACCTCCGTGGTCAGACAGGCCAGGATAGAGTAGCAGTCAGTGAGAACCTCCGTGGTCAGACAGGCCAGGATAGAATAGCAGTCAGTGAGAACCTCCGTGGTCAGACAGGCCAGGATAGAGTAGCAGTCAGTGAGAACCTCCGTGGTCAGACAGGCCAGGATAGAGTAGCAGTCAGTGAGGGTCTCCGTGGTCAGACAGGCCAGGATAGAGTAGCAGTCAGTGAGGGTCTCCGTGGTCAGACAACCCAGGATAGAGTAGCAGTCAGTGAGAACCTCCGTGGTCAGACAGGCCAGGATAGAGTAGCAGTCAGTGAGGGTCTCCGTGGTCAGACAACCAGGATAGAGTAGCAGTCAGTGAGGGTCTCCGTGGTCAGACAACCAGGATAGAGTAGCAGTCAGTGAGAACCTCCGTGGTCAGACAGGCCAGGATAGAGTAGCAATCAGTGAGGGTCTCCGTGGTCAGACAACCCAGGATAGAGTAGCAGTCAGTGAGAACCTCCGTGGTCAGACAGCCCAGGATAGAGTAGCAATCAGTGAGGGTCTCCGTGGTCAGACAACCCAGGATAGAGTAGCAGTCAGTGAGAACCTCCGTGGTCAGACAGGCCAGGATAGAGTAGCAGTCAGTGAGAACCTCCGTGGTCAGACAGGCCAGGAAAGAGTAGCAGTCAGTGAAAACCTCCGTGGTCAGACAGGCCAGGATAGAGTAGCAGTCAGTGAGAACCTCCGTGGTCAGACAGGCCAGGATAGAGTAGCAGTCAGTGAGAACCTCCGTGGTCAGACAGCCCAGTATAGAGTAGCAGTCATTGAGAACCTCCGTGGTCAGACAGGCCAGGATAGAGTAGCAGTCAGTGAGGACCTCTGTGGTCAGACAGGCCAGGATAGATTAGCAGTCAGTGAGGACCTCTGTGGTCAGACAGCCCAGGATAGAGGAGTAGACGGGAATTCTAGAGCAGAGGGAATACCAATGGCAGACTCCGTTTGTGTCGTGTCATAGAACTGTCTGTGCTAACTTTGGCTTGATCGGTCGAGCTGACTGACACACTGAAGGATGAATTATGGCACGAGATGATGTTGGTGGTGCTCATCTATGAGGATGTACGAATACAATTATTGTGTAATGTCATGAGCAAGCCTTGTCCTACGTATAGATCAGTACATCTTGACTCACATCTGTACACCATATATTGACCTCTGTGTGTCCCCCCTCCCCCATAAATGTGTCAATCACTTGTCCGCTTGTGTCCCAACAGGAACTGTGACTTAATGAAGGTTGGAGGACTACTGGACTCCAAGGGCTACGGGTTCGCCACACCTCCTGGTAAGGTATAGAGCAGGCCAGACCCTCATTGCAAGTCTCGTCTGGGTCCCAGAGATGGCCTTAAGTCAGACATGTAACAGTTGCTATAATGTTGACAGAGGGTCGTGTTTCTGGGGGTGGTTCTCTTTCTCACTAAACTGAGCTGGCAGTGGTGTGGCCTAGATGTGACCTGGCAGTGGTGTGGCCTAGATGTGTTCTGACAGTGTGGCCTAGGTGTGACCTGGTAGTCTGACCTAGATGGGACCTGACAGCGTGGCCTAGGTGTGACCTGGTAGTGTGGTCTAGGTGTGACCTGGTAGTCTGACCTAGATGGGACCTGACAGTGTGGCCTAGGTGTGACCTGGTAGTGTGGCCTAGGTGTGACCTGGCTGGACTGTGTGGCCTAGGTGTTCTTCATCTTCTTCTTCTTCGTTCGTTCTCAATCTCCCACTACCAAACCCTGAAAGGGTAAGCAGCAGAATGTAGTCCAGAGAACGGAATGCGTTGTGTTGTAGTTTACAGATTGACTGCGATATTTGCACGTTTCAGTCCAACACATCTGACTTCAGCAAGCATTTTTTTTAGCATTCCAACTTCGATCCCTTCTCCTTAGCCAGTCTGCCCTGCTGCAGCCTGTTATCTAGGATCACCTCGTGGAGGTGTAGAAGGGTCTTGGCAGCTATGGTTCGCTGGCCCTGACGCTAGCAGTCAGCTATGGGTCGCTGACCACTGCAGCTCATGCGCTGCTCAGCATCTTGATCTCTGGCCTAAGTGTGACCTGGTAGCTAGGCCTAGGTGTGACCTGGTAGTGTGGCCTAGATGTGTCCTGGTGGGATTGTTTGATCTGCTATGGTTGTGTGACCTAGGTGTGACCTGCTGGGGTTGTGTGACCTAGCTTGTGTGACTTAGCTTGTGTGACCTAGGTGTGACCTGATGTGGTTGTGTGACCTAGCTTGTGTGGCCTAGCTTTTGTGACCTAGCTTGTGTGACCTGCTGTGGTTGTGTGACCTAGCTTGTGTGACCTAGCTTGTGTGACCTAGCTTGTGTGGCCTAGCTTGTGTGGCCTAGCTTGTGTGACCTAGCTTGTGTGGCCTAGCTTGTGTGACCTAGCTTGTGTGACCTAGCTTGTGTGACCTAGGTGTGACCTGCTGGGGTTGTGTGACCTAGCTTGTGTTGGCTAAAGTCAAAGTAGAAGAACAGAACAGAACATTTAAAATGTGTGATGTTGAAGTGCTGACACGCGAGTACCTTTCAAAAGTAGACATTCAGTTCTGGATGAAGTGTGTTGAACATGTGCTCTTCGAAGAGGACTATATTGGCAACGAGATGGATTACAATTTGTCCAGCCAGTAACAATTATCAACCTCTTCAAAAGCGACAGATTCGGATGATTAATATCATCTTTTGTGGATATACTGATCAACAGACTTGGATGATATAGCGTATGTTTATCAAAACAATTAGGTGTACATACAATGACAGCAAATACATTTCAATATTCAAATGTGTTACACAACATCAAATTAGCTGCGCATTTCATACAACCTTGGGGGTATAAGGGTGACCGAAGAGCTGTACTAGCAGTTGCAAATTGGTGCCAATTTTACAATTGTACATAAAGGGCAACGCAAACAATCAATTAATCTATCAAGACCATAAGGCAATAGGCCTATGAACAAAATAGGATGAGACATTCAGCTGCGTAAAACCTTAAATTGAATGTTATTTCTTTGCAATGGTCTTAAAAGATCAAAAGAATTCGCCGATGTGCAAATGTCTTAAGATCTATGGACTAAACGAAATCAATGTTTTGGCATCGTGGATATTCTAAGGCTGCTTGCGAAAAATCATTTGGATCTGACATGTAGTTTAGTAGAAAATTGCTTCAGACCTTGTTCATGAATTAAAAGATGGACTATAGAACAATGTTTCAGGCAGACAACCCAGATAGCTAAAGAGAATATGAATGAGAAATTGGCAGTGTTAGGATTGTACGAAACAAGATGGACACAACCAAGTAGGATGAGACTGACTACTGGACATGAGGGAACTGATGCCCAACATACAGAAGGAGGGGCACTGATGCTCTCCAGAGAAGCACAGTGGGCGCTCATAAAGTGGGAGGCTATTACCAACCGAATCATGAGGGCAAGCTTCAGAACGAGCAACAACCACATCAACATAAACAGCATTCAGTGCCATGCCACAACTAACGAGGCTGACGATGGTAACAAGCCAGAGTTCTAGAACAAGCTGGAGATATTGTTCACTTTTGTTCTGAGTAAAGGGACCATTCCCCACAGACAGTAACCTACGTGGTCAGTGCATTGTCACATCCATGATGGCTTCCCAGGCACCATACATGGAGGGAGACATGCTCTATAATTTGACATCTGGGGTTTCTAGTCTGAATGTTATATTTGATGTTTCTAGTCTGACTGTTGTGTTTGATGTTTCTGGTCTGGTATGACTGCTGTATTTGATATTTCTGGTCTGACTGTTGTATTTGATGTTTCTGGTCTGACTGCTGTATTTGATGTTTCTGGTCTGGTATGACTGCTGTATTTGATATTTCTGGTCTGACTGTTGTATTTGATGTTTCTGGTCTGACTGCTGTATTTGATGTTTCTGGTCTGGTCTGACTGCTGTATTTGATGTTCCTGGTCTGACTGCTGTATTTGATGTTTCTGATCTGACTGCAGTATTTAATGTTTCTGGTCTGACTGCTGTATTTGATGTTTCTAGTCTGACTGCTGTATTTGATGTTTCTGGTCTGACTGCTGTATTTCATGTTTCTGGTCTGAATGCTGGTTTTGATGTTTCTGGTCTAACTGCTGTATTTGATGGATCAGTTCTAGGACCCACGCAAGAGTCCCTGAGGGAGGCCCTGACCGAAGAGATACTTCGGCTGCAGGAGGAGCAGGTCATTGATGAGCTCTACAACAAGTGGTGGAAGAAGGAGCTTGGAGGAGGCAAATGTGTGGAGGAGGAGGGATCTCCAGCAGGCAAGGCAGCAGAACTAGGAGTGGAGAATGTGGGAGGTGTGTTTGTGGTGCTGATGGGAGGAGTGGTTATTGGCTTCTTTGTTTCCCTCTGTGAGTTTCTCTGGAAAGCAAGGAAGAACGCAAAGAAGGACAAGGTAGGCAGCTGCCATTATCAGTTGTTGTTGTTGGTTGTTGTTGTTGTGGTTGGTTTGTTGTTGTTGGTTGTTGTTGGTTGTTGTTGGTTGTTGTTGTGGTTGGTTTGTTGTTGTTGGTTGTTGTTGGTTGTTGTTGTGGTTGGTTTGTTGTTGTTGGTTGTTGTTGTGGTTGGTTTGTTGTTGTTGGTTGTTGTTGTTGTGGTTGGTTTGTTGTTGTTGATTGTTGTTGGTTGTTGTTGTGGTTGGTTTGTTGTTGTTGGTTGTTGTGGTTGGTTTGTTGTTGTTGGTTGTTGTTGATTGTTGTTGTGGTTGGTTTGTTGTTGTTGGTTGTTGTTGTTGTTGTTGGTTGTTGTTGTGGTTGGTTTGTTGTTGTTGTGGTTGGTTTGTTGTTGTTGGTTGTTGTTGTGGTTGGTTTGTTGTTGGTTGTTGTTGGTTGTTGTTGTGGTTGGTTTGTTGTTGTTGGTTGTTGTTGGTTGTTGTTGTGGTTGGTTTGTTGTTGTTGTTGGTTGTTGTTGTGGTTGGTTTGTTGTTGTTGGTTGTTGTTGGTTGTTGTTGTTGTGGTTGGTTTGTTGTTGTTGTTGTTGTGGTTGGTTTGTTGTTGTTGGTTGTTGTTGTGGTTGGTTTGTTGTTGTTGGTTGTTGTTGGTTGTTGTTGTGGTTGGCTGGTTGTTGTTGTTGTTGTTGTTGGTTGCTGTGATTGTTAGTGGTTGTGGTTGCTTGTTGTTTTTGGTTGTGGTTGGTTGTTGTTGGTTTGTTGTTGTTGGTTGTTGTTGTGGTTGGCTGGTTGTTGGTTGTTGTTGTTGTTGTTGTTGTTGGTTGCTGTGGTTGTTAGTTGTTGTGGTTGCTTGTTGTTGTTGGTTGTTGTTGTTTGTTGTTGTGGTTGGTTTGTTGTTGTTGGTTGTTGTTGGTTGTTGTTGTGGTTGGTTGGTTGTTGTTGTGGTTGGTTGTTGTTGGTTGTTGTTGGTTGTTGTTGTGGTTGGTGAGTTGGTTGTAGATGGTTGGTTGGTTATTTTTGGGTTGTTTGTTGTGGTTGTTTGTTGTTGATTGGTTGTTGTGGTTGGTTGCTGTTTGTTGTTGATTGGCTGTTGTGGTTGGTTGTTGTTGGTTGTTGTTGTTGTGGTTGGCTGGTTCTTTTTGTTGGTTGTTATTTGTTTGTTGGTTGTTGTTGGTTGCTGTGGTTGTTAGCTGTTGTGGTTGCTTGTTGTGGTTGGTTGTTGTTGGTTTGGTGGGTTGGCTGTGGATGGTTGGTTGGTTTTGGTTGTTTTTGGTTGTTGTTGTGGTTGGTTGGTTGTGGTTGGTTGTTGATGGTTGTTTGTTGCTGATTGGTTGTTGTGGTTGGTGGTTGTTGTTGTTGATTGGTTGTTGTTGGTGATTGGTTATTGTGGTTGATTGTTATTGTTGTTGGTTGTTATTGTTTTTGGTTGTTGTTGGTTGTTGTTGTTGTGGTTGGCTGGTTGTTTTTGTTGGTTGTTTGTTTGTTGATTGTTGTTGGTTGCTGTGGTTGTTGTTGGTTATTGTGGTTGCTTGTTGTGGTTATTGTGGATGGTTGTTATGGTGGTTGTGGTTGGTTCTTGTTGGTTGTTGTTGTTGTTGTTGGTTGTTATTTTGGGTGGTTGTTGTGGTTGGTTGTTGTTATTGGTTGTTTTTGTTGGTTGTTGAGGTTGGTTGTTGTTAAATTGTTGTTGTTGATGTGGACTAAAAGAAGGAATGGCAACATTTGTTGTCTAGACCAATAATTCTGTGAGAACTTTCTCATCAACCGAACCATTTTGTCATTCAGTTCAGATCCGAACCATTTTGTCATTCAGTTCAGATAAGTTCAGATCAGATAAGTTCGGTATTGGTCAGGGGAACCCAGTGGTATTGAGGTAAGGTGTTCGCCTCGGGTGCTGGAGGTCGTGGGTTCAAATCCTGGTGAAGACACCGGGATTTTTTCATGTGGATCATCCGGTCAATATTTCCCATGATCTCCGAGTAGTGAGATCAGACACCCGTGTGGAGTGGATCGCACGTTAAAAATACCTTAGCACTCAAACAGAGTAGGTCTAGCGGCTACTCTATCAAAATTAACGTTAAAAATCTACTCAAATTATTATAGGGATTCCCTCCCCACAGAGAATATGTCACAAAAAGGGGGCTGTGTGGCTATAACAACAGGTCTTGGTTATGTGGTTAACGTAGTGGCTTAGATGGCGCCTGACAGGCTGTGGGTCTTCCTTGTTCTAATTAACGCTTCCACCTCCACCAGTCTCGTATATTCCAGGGGCTAACAGATGCTGGGATTGACCTGGGAAGTCACCAGTGGATTTTCACCTGTCAAAAAATATTAAACAAAGGAGGTCACACCTCCCCATGACGTCTAACGACATAAGCGGACTGAAGATGGATATTTAGATAGATAGATAGATAGATAGACAGACAGACAGACAGACAGACAGACAGACAGCCAGCCAGGCAGACAGACAAGACAGATTAGATTAGATGAGACTAGACTAGACTAGATTAGATGAGACTAGACTAGACTAGATTAGATGAGACTAGACTAGACTAGATTAGATGAGACTAGACTAGACTAGATTAGATGAGACTAGACTAGACTAGATTAGATGAGACTAGACTAGACTAGATTAGATGAGACTAGACTAGACTAGATTAGATGAGACTAGACTAGACTAGATTAGATGAGACTAGACTAGACTAGATTAGATGAGACTAGACTAGACTAGATTAGATGAGACTAGACTAGACTAGATTAGATGAGACTAGACTAGACTAGATTAGATGAGACTAGACTAGACTAGACTAGATTAGATGAGACTAGACTAGACTAGATTAGATGAGACTAGACTAGACTAGATTAGATGAGACTAGACTAGACTAGACTAGATTAGATGAGACTAGACTAGACTAGATTAGATGAGACTAGACTAGACTAGACTAGATGAGACTAGACTAGACTAGACTAGATTAGATGAGACTAGACTAGACTAGATTAGATGAGACTAGACTAGACTAGACTAGATGAGACTAGACTAGACTAGATTAGATGAGACTAGACTAGACTAGATTAGATGAGACTAGACTAGACTAGACTAGATTAGATGAGACTAGACTAGACTAGACTAGATGAGACTAGACTAGACTAGATTAGATGAGACTAGACTAGACTAGACTAGATTAGATGAGACTAGACTAGACTAGATTAGATGAGACTAGACTAGACTAGATTAGATGAGACTAGACTAGACTAGATTAGATGAGACTAGACTAGACTAGATTAGATGAGACTAGACTAGACTAGATTAGATGAGACTAGACTAGACTAGATTAGATGAGACTAGACTAGACTAGATTAGATGAGACTAGACTAGACTAGATTAGATGAGACTAGACTAGACTAGATTAGATTAGATGAGACTAGACTAGACTAGATTAGATGAGACTAGACTAGACTAGATTAGATGAGACTAGACTAGACTAGATTAGATGAGACTAGACTAGACTAGATTAGATGAGACTAGACTAGACTAGATTAGATGAGACTAGACTAGACTAGACTAGATTAGATGAGACTAGACTAGACTAGATTAGATGAGACTAGACTAGACTAGATTAGATGAGACTAGACTAGACTAGACTAGATTAGATGAGACTAGACTAGACTAGATTAGATGAGACTAGACTAGACTAGATTAGATGAGACTAGACTAGACTAGATTAGATGAGACTAGACTAGACTAGATTAGATGAGACTAGACTAGACTAGATTAGATGAGACTAGACTAGACTAGATTAGATGAGACTAGACTAGACTAGATTAGATGAGACTAGACTAGACTAGATTAGATGAGACTAGACTAGACTAGATTAGATGAGACTAGACTAGACTAGATTAGATGAGACTAGACTAGACTAGATTAGATGAGACTAGACTAGACTAGATTAGATGAGACTAGACTAGACTAGATTAGATGAGACTAGACTAGACTAGATTAGATGAGACTAGACTAGACTAGATTAGATGAGACTAGACTAGACTAGATTAGATGAGACTAGACTAGACTAGATTAGATGAGACTAGACTAGACTAGATTAGATGAGACTAGACTAGACTAGATTAGATGAGACTAGACTAGACTAGATTAGATGAGACTAGACTAGACTAGATTAGATGAGACTAGACTAGACTAGATTAGATGAGACTAGACTAGACTAGATTAGATGAGACTAGACTAGACTAGATTAGATGAGACTAGACTAGACTAGATTAGATGAGACTAGACTAGACTAGATTAGATGAGACTAGACTAGACTAGATTAGATGAGACTAGACTAGACTAGATTAGATGAGACTAGACTAGACTAGATTAGATGAGACTAGACTAGACTAGATTAGATGAGACTAGACTAGACTAGATTAGATGAGACTAGACTAGACTAGATTAGATGAGACTAGACTAGACTAGATTAGATGAGACTAGACTAGACTAGATTAGATGAGACTAGACTAGACTAGACTAGATTAGATGAGACTAGACTAGACTAGATTAGATGAGACTAGACTAGACTAGATTAGATGAGACTAGACTAGACTAGATTAGATGAGACTAGACTAGACTAGATTAGATGAGACTAGACTAGACTAGATTAGATGAGACTAGACTAGACTAGATTAGATGAGACTAGACTAGACTAGATTAGATGAGACTAGACTAGACTAGATTAGATGAGACTAGACTAGACTAGATTAGATGAGACTAGACTAGACTAGATTAGATGAGACTAGACTAGACTAGATTAGATGAGACTAGACTAGACTAGATTAGATGAGACTAGACTAGACTAGATTAGATGAGACTAGACTAGACTAGATTAGATGAGACTAGACTAGACTAGATTAGATGAGACTAGACTAGACTAGATTAGATGAGACTAGACTAGACTAGATTAGATGAGACTAGACTAGACTAGATTAGATGAGACTAGACTAGACTAGATTAGATGAGACTAGACTAGACTAGATTAGATGAGACTAGACTAGACTAGATTAGATGAGACTAGACTAGATTAGATGAGACTAGACTAGACTAGATTAGATGAGACTAGACTAGACTAGATTAGATGAGACTAGACTAGACTAGATTAGATGAGACTAGACTAGACTAGATTAGATGAGACTAGACTAGACTAGATTAGATGAGACTAGACTAGACTAGATTAGATGAGACTAGACTAGACTAGATTAGATGAGACTAGACTAGACTAGATTAGATGAGACTAGACTAGACTAGATTAGATGAGACTAGACTAGACTAGATTAGATGAGACTAGACTAGACTAGATTAGATGAGACTAGACTAGACTAGATTAGATGAGACTAGACTAGACTAGATTAGATGAGACTAGACTAGACTAGATTAGATGAGACTAGACTAGACTAGATTAGATGAGACTAGACTAGACTAGATTAGATGAGACTAGACTAGACTAGATTAGATGAGACTAGACTAGACTAGATTAGATGAGACTAGACTAGACTAGATTAGATGAGACTAGACTAGACTAGATTAGATGAGACTAGACTAGACTAGATTAGATGAGACTAGACTAGACTAGATTAGATGAGACTAGACTAGACTAGATTAGATGAGACTAGACTAGACTAGATTAGATGAGACTAGACTAGACTAGATTAGATGAGACTAGACTAGACTAGATTAGATGAGACTAGACTAGACTAGATTAGATGAGACTAGACTAGACTAGATTAGATGAGACTAGACTAGACTAGATTAGATGAGACTAGACTAGACTAGATTAGATGAGACTAGACTAGACTAGATTAGATGAGACTAGACTAGACTAGATTAGATGAGACTAGACTAGACTAGATTAGATGAGACTAGACTAGACTAGATTAGATGAGACTAGACTAGACTAGATTAGATGAGACTAGACTAGACTAGATTAGATGAGACTAGACTAGACTAGATTAGATGAGACTAGACTAGACTAGATTAGATGAGACTAGACTAGACTAGATTAGATGAGACTAGACTAGACTAGATTAGATGAGACTAGACTAGACTAGATTAGATGAGACTAGACTAGACTAGATTAGATGAGACTAGACTAGACTAGATTAGATGAGACTAGACTAGACTAGATTAGATGAGACTAGACTAGACTAGATTAGATGAGACTAGACTAGACTAGATTAGATGAGACTAGACTAGACTAGATTAGATGAGACTAGACTAGACTAGATTAGATGAGACTAGACTAGACTAGATTAGATGAGACTAGACTAGACTAGATTAGATGAGACTAGACTAGACTAGATTAGATGAGACTAGACTAGACTAGATTAGATGAGACTAGACTAGACTAGATTAGATGAGACTAGACTAGACTAGATTAGATGAGACTAGACTAGACTAGATTAGATGAGACTAGACTAGACTAGATTAGATGAGACTAGACTAGACTAGATTAGATGAGACTAGACTAGACTAGATTAGATGAGACTAGACTAGACTAGATTAGATGAGACTAGACTAGACTAGATTAGATGAGACTAGACTAGACTAGATTAGATGAGACTAGACTAGACTAGATTAGATGAGACTAGACTAGACTAGATTAGATGAGACTAGACTAGACTAGATTAGATGAGACTAGACTAGACTAGATTAGATGAGACTAGACTAGACTAGATTAGATGAGACTAGACTAGACTAGATTAGATGAGACTAGACTAGACTAGATTAGATGAGACTAGACTAGACTAGATTAGATGAGACTAGACTAGACTAGATTAGATGAGACTAGACTAGACTAGATTAGATGAGACTAGACTAGACTAGATTAGATGAGACTAGACTAGACTAGATTAGATGAGACTAGACTAGACTAGATTAGATGAGACTAGACTAGACTAGATTAGATGAGACTAGACTAGACTAGATTAGATGAGACTAGACTAGACTAGATTAGATGAGACTAGACTAGACTAGATTAGATGAGACTAGACTAGACTAGATTAGATGAGACTAGACTAGACTAGATTAGATGAGACTAGACTAGACTAGATTAGATGAGACTAGACTAGACTAGATTAGATGAGACTAGACTAGACTAGATTAGATGAGACTAGACTAGACTAGATTAGATGAGACTAGACTAGACTAGATTAGATGAGACTAGACTAGACTAGATTAGATGAGACTAGACTAGACTAGATTAGATGAGACTAGACTAGACTAGATTAGATGAGACTAGACTAGACTAGATTAGATGAGACTAGACTAGACTAGATTAGATGAGGACTAGACTAGACTAGATTAGATGAGACTAGACTAGGACTAGATTAGATGAGACTAGACTAGACTAGATTAGATGAGACTAGACTAGACTAGATTAGATAGAGACTAGACTAGACTAGATTAGATGAGACTAGACTAGACTAGATTAGATGAGACTAGACTAGACTAGATTAGATGAGACTAGACTAGACTAGATTAGATGAGACTAGACTAGACTAGATTAGATGAGACTAGACTAGACTAGATTAGATGAGACTAGACTAGACTAGATTAGATGAGACTAGACTAGACTAGATTAGATGAGACTAGACATAGGACTAGATTAGATGAGACTAGACTAGACTAGATTAGATGAGACTAGACTAGACTAGATTAGATGAGACTAGACTAGACTAGATTAGATGAGACTAGACTAGACTAGATTAGATGAGACTAGACTAGACTAGATTAGATGAGACTAGACTAGACTAGATTAGATGAGACTAGACTAGACTAGATTAGATGAGACTAGACTAGACTAGATTAGATGAGACTAGACTAGACTAGATTAGATGAGACTAGACTAGACTAGATTAGATGAGACTAGACTAGACTAGATTAGATGAGACTAGACTAGAACTAGATTAGATGAGACTAGACTAGACTAGATTAGATGAGACTAGACTAGACTAGATTAGATGAGACTAGACTAGACTAGATTAGATGAGACTAGACTAGACTAGATTAGATGAGACTAGACTAGACTAGATTAGATGAGACTAGACTAGACTAGATTAGATGAGACTAGACTAGACTAGATTAGATGAGACTAGACTAGACTAGATTAGATGAGACTAGACTAGACTAGATTAGATGAGACTAGACTAGACTAGATTAGATGAGACTAGACTAGACTAGATTAGATGAGACTAGACTAGACTAGATTAGATGAGACTAGACTAGACTAGATTAGATGAGACTAGACTAGACTAGATTAGATGAGACTAGACTAGACTAGATTAGATGAGACTAGACAGACCTAGATTAGATGAGACTAGACTAGACTAGATTAGATGAGACTAGACTTAGACTAGATTAGATGAGACTAGACTAGACTAGATTAGATGAGACTAGACTAGACTAGATTAGATGAGACTAGACTAGACTAGATTAGATGAGACTAGACTAGACTAGATTAGATGAGACTAGACTAGACTAGATTAGATGAGACTAGACTAGACTAGATTAGATGAGACTAGACTAGACTAGATTAGATGAGACTAGACTAGACTAGATAGATGAGACTAGACTAGACTAGATTAGATGAGACTAGACTAGACTAGATTAGATGAGACTAGACTAGACTAGATTAGATGAGACTAGACTAGACTAGATTAGATTAGACTAGACTAGACTAGATTAGATGAGACCTAGACTAGACTAGATTAGATGAGACTAGACTAGACTAGATTAGATGAGACTAAGACTAGACTAGATTAGATGAGACTAGACTAGACTAGATTAGATGAGACTAGACTAGACTAGATTAGATGAGACTAGACTAGACTAGATTAGATGAGACTAGACTAGACTAGATTAGATGAGACTAGACTAGACTAGATTAGATGAGACTAGACTAGACTAGATTAGATGAGACTAGACTAGACTAGATTAGATGAGACTAGACTAGACTAGATTAGATGAGACTAGACTAGACTAGATTAGATGAGACTAGACTAGACTAGATTAGATGAGACTAGACTAGACTAGATTAGATGAGACTAGACTAGACTAGATTAGATGAGACTAGACTAGACTAGATTAGATGAGACTAGACTAGACTAGATTAGATTGAGACTAGACTAGACTAGATTAGATGAGGACTAGACTAGACTAGATTAGATGAGGACTAGACTAGACTAGATTAGATGAGACTAGACTAGACTAGATTAGATGAGACTAGACTAGACTAGATTAGATGAGACTAGACTAGACTAGATTAGATGAGACTAGACTAGACTAGATTAGATGAGACTAGACTAGACTAGATTAGATGAGACTAGACTAGACTAGATTAGATGAGACTAGACTAGACTAATTATTAACTAGACTAGACTAATTAGATGAGACTAGACTAGACTAGATTAGATGAGACTAGACTAGACTAGATTAGATGAGACTAGACTAGACTAGATTAGATGAGACTAGACTAGACTAGATTAGATGAGACTAGACTAGACTAGATTAGATGAGACTAGACTAGACTAGATTAGATGAGGACTAGACTAGACTTAGATGAGACTAGACTAGACTAGATTAGATGAGACTAGACTAGACTAGATAGATGAGACTAGACTAGACTAGATTAGATGAGGACTAGAACTAGACTAGATTAGATGAGACTAGACTAGACTAGATTAGATGAGACTAGACTAGACTAGATTAGATGAGACTAGACTAGACTAGATTAGATGAGACTAGACTAGACTAGATTAGATGAGACTAGACTAGACTAGATTAGATGAGACTAGACTAGACTAGATTAGATGAGACTAGACTAGACTAGATTAGATGAGACTAGACTAGACTAGATTAGATGAGACTAGACTAGACTAGATTAGATGAGACTAGACTAGACTAGATTAGATGAGACTAGACTAGACTAGATTAGATGAGACTAGACTAGGACTAGATTAGATGAGACTAGACTAGACTAGATTAGATGAGACTAGACTAGACTAGATTAGATGAGACTAGACTAGACTAGATTAGATGAGACTAGACTAGACTAGATTAGATGAGACTAGACTAGACTAGATTAGATGAGACTAGACTAGACTAGATTAGATGAGACTAGACTAGACTAGATTAGATGAGACTAGACTAGACTAGATTAGATGAGACTAGACTAGACTAGATTAGATGAGACTAGACTAGACTAGATTAGATGAGACTAGACTAGACTAGATTAGATGAGACTAGACTAGACTAGATTAGATGAGACTAGACTAGACTAGATTAGATGAGACTAGACTAGACTAGATTAGATGAGACTAGACTAGACTAGATTAGATGAGACTAGACTAGACTAGATTAGATGAGACTAGACTAGACTAGATTAGATGAGACTAGACTAGACTAGATTAGATGAGACTAGACTAGACTAGATTAGATGAGACTAGACTAGACTAGATTAGATGAGACTAGACTAGACTAGATTAGATGAGACTAGACTAGACTAGATTAGATGAGACTAGACTAGACTAGATTAGATGAGACTAGACTAGACTAGATTAGATGAGACTAGACTAGACTAGATTAGATGAGACTAGACTAGACTAGATTAGATGAGACTAGACTAGACTAGATTAGATGAGACTAGACTAGACTAGATTAGATGAGACTAGACTAGACTAGATTAGATGAGACTAGACTAGACTAGATTAGATGAGACTAGACTAGACTAGATTAGATGAGACTAGACTAGACTAGATTAGATGAGACTAGACTAGACTAGATTAGATGAGACTAGACTAGACTAGATTAGATGAGACTAGACTAGACTAGATTAGATGAGACTAGACTAGACTAGATTAGATGAGACTAGACTAGACTAGATTAGATGAGACTAGACTAGACTAGATTAGATGAGACTAGACTAGACTAGATTAGATGAGACTAGACTAGACTAGATTAGATGAGACTAGACTAGACTAGATTAGATGAGACTAGACTAGACTAGATTAGATGAGACTAGACTAGACTAGATTAGATGAGACTAGACTAGACTAGATTAGATGAGACTAGACTAGACTAGATTAGATGAGACTAGACTAGACTAGATTAGATGAGACTAGACTAGACTAGATTAGATGAGACTAGACTAGATAGATTAGATAGATGAGACTAGACTAGACTAGATTAGATGAGACTAGACTAGATTAGATGAGACTAGACTAGACTAGATTAGATGAGACTAGACTAGACTAGATTAGATGAGACTAGACTAGACTAGATTAGATGAGACTAGACTAGACTAGATTAGATGAGACTAGACTAGATTAGATGAGACTAGACTAGACTAGATTAGATGAGACTAGACTAGACTAGATTAGATGAGACTAGACTAGACTAGATTAGATGAGACTAGACTAGACTAGATTAGATGAGACTAGACTAGACTAGATTAGATGAGACTAGACTAGACTAGATTAGATGAGACTAGACTAGACTAGATTAGATGAGACTAGACTAGACTAGATTAGATGAGACTAGACTAGACTAGATTAGATGAGACTAGACTAGACTAGATTAGATGAGACTAGACTAGACTAGATTAGATGAGACTAGACTAGACTAGATTAGATGAGACTAGACTAGACTAGATTAGATGAGACTAGACTAGACTAGATTAGATGAGACTAGACTAGACTAGATTAGATGAGACTAGACTAGACTAGATTAGATGAGACTAGACTAGACTAGATTAGATGAGACTAGACTAGACTAGATTAGATGAGACTAGACTAGACTAGATTAGATGAGACTAGACTAGACTAGATTAGATGAGACTAGACTAGACTAGATTAGATGAGACTAGACTAGACTAGATTAGATGAGACTAGACTAGACTAGATTAGATGAGACTAGACTAGACTAGATTAGATGAGACTAGACTAGACTAGATTAGATGAGACTAGACTAGACTAGATTAGATGAGACTAGACTAGACTAGATTAGATGAGACTAGACTAGACTAGATTAGATGAGACTAGACTAGACTAGATTAGATGAGACTAGACTAGACTAGATTAGATGAGACTAGACTAGACTAGATTAGATGAGACTAGACTAGACTAGATTAGATGAGACTAGACTAGACTAGATTAGATGAGACTAGACTAGACTAGATTAGATGAGACTAGACTAGACTAGATTAGATGAGACTAGACTAGACTAGATTAGATGAGACTAGACTAGACTAGATTAGATGAGACTAGACTAGACTAGATTAGATGAGACTAGACTAGACTAGATTAGATGAGACTAGACTAGACTAGATTAGATGAGACTAGACTAGACTAGATTAGATGAGACTAGACTAGACTAGATTAGATGAGACTAGACTAGACTAGATTAGATGAGACTAGACTAGACTAGATTAGATGAGACTAGACTAGACTAGATTAGATGTATTTGTCTGTCCTTATCCCTTCACATCTTTAGCTCACCTTCAAATAATATAACAATTACCATCTGTTCAATCACCAACCACACCTCCATCACTCCCCCACAACTCTCCCTCCACTCACTCTCCCCACAACTCTCCCTCCACTCACTCCCACCACTCACTCTCCCCACAACTCTCCCACCACTCACTCTCCCCACAACTCTCCCTCCACTCACTCTCCACTCACTCCCACCACTCACTCTCCCCACAACTCTCCCTCCAATCACTCTCCCCTCTACTCCCACCACTCACTCTCCCCACAACTCTCCCTCCACTCTCTCCCACCACTCACTCTCCCCACAACTCTCCCTCCAATCACTCTCCCCTCTACTCCCACCACTCACTCTCCCCACAACTCTCCCTCCACTCACTCCCACCACTCACTCTCCCCACAACTCTCCCTCCAATCACTCTCCCCTCTACTCCCACCACTCACTCTCCCCACAACTCTCCCTCCAATCACTCTCCCCTCTACTCCCTCCACTCACTCTCCCCACAACTCTCCCTCCACTCACTCCCACCACTCACTCTCCCCACAACTCTCCCACCACTCACTCTCCCCACAACTCTCCCTCCACTCACTCTCCACTCACTCCCACCACTCACTCTCCCCACAACTCTCCCTCCACTCACTCTCCACTCACTCCCACCACTCACTCTCCCCACAACTCTCCCACCACTCACTCTCCCCACAACTCTCCCTCCACTCACTCTCCACTCACTCCCACCACTCACTCTCCCCACAACTCTCCCTCCAATCACTCTCCCCTCTACTCCCACCACTCACTCTCCCCACAACTCTCCCTCCACTCTCTCCCACCACTCACTCTCCCCACAACTCTCCCTCCACTCACTCTCCACTCACTCCCACCACTCACTCTCCCCACAACTCTCCCTCCAATCACTCTCCCCTCTACTCCCACCACTCACTCTCCCCACAACTCTCCCTCCAATCACTCTCCCCTCTACTCCCACCACTCACTCTCCCCACAACTCTCCCTCCAATCACTCTCCCCTCTACTCCCACCACTCACTCTCCCCACAACTCTCCCTCCACTCACTCCCACCACTCACTCTCCCCACAACTCTCCCTCCAATCACTCTCCCCTCTACTCCCACCACTCACTCTCCCCACAACTCTCCCTCCAATCACTCTCCCCTCTACTCCCTCCACTCACTCTCCCCACAACTCTCCCTCCACTCACTCCCACCACTCACTCCCACCACTCACTCTCCCCACAACTCTCCCTCCACTCACTCTCCACTCACTCCCACCACTCACTCTCCCCACAACTCTCCCTCCAATCACTCTCCCCTCTACTCCCTCCACTCACTCTCCCCACAACTCTCCCTCCACTCACTCCCACCACTCACTCTCCCCACAACTCTCCCACCACTCACTCTCCCCACAACTCTCCCACCACTCACTCTCCCCACAACTCTCCCTCCAATCACTCTCCCCTCTACTCCCTCCACTCACTCTCCCCACAACTCTCCCTCCACTCACTCCCACCACTCACTCTCCCCACAACTCTCCCACCACTCACTCTCCCCACAACTCTTCCCACAACTCTCCCACCACTCACTCCTCCACAACTCTCCCTCCACTCACTCTCTCCTCTACTCCCACCAACAGCAAACCCTCTGCTCTGAGATATCTGAAGAGATGAGATTCGTGGTGCGCTGCCTAGGGTCCAAGAAGAAGACCAAGAAGCGAGAAGAGGAAGTGACTGACAATGGGCTACAGTTCATGCCACTGACCGGCTACACCCAGAATTCCTACGGCAAGGAAGTATACGCCTAAAGCAAGTCTGGCCATGAAACTCATTTTGGAATTGTTTTGGCTCCTGATCCAGAAAGTTTCAGTCACTATGAGCCAAACAGCAAGTCCAGAAAACTGTTCAGATTTCAGAGAAATTCTTGACTGATTGTGCCTTTCATTGTGTGGTCAACAGATTGTCAAAATGTAAAGAATTCTAATTTTGTTGGAGGTTAGCAGCTCGGCCACATGATATCATACTCTGAGAGGGTGGCTGCGTGTTAGGTGACTGCACGTGGCATAAACTGTGGCGGAGTGTTTTCAGAATAGCTGGTCTGTGCTCAGACATAAGCTGTGTTGTTGGGGATAACTACCACGGAGTTCCAAGGTCAGCTCTGAGTGTCCTACCGGAATATCAATGGAGAATAGTTGACCAGCCGAGGAGGGATGCACAGCTTGGAGCAATCGTGTGTGCCAACTTGGCAGACTTTACACATTTCTATTCCTGGATGTTAGGTTGAGACACATCCGCACGGAACCATCTCCATGTTTCACTAGCACAAATCTTGTCACCCTTGGCTGTGGATGTTGACCACCAGTTTGGGTTGAACAGCCATCAGCTTCAATGTCAGGAATGGGAACAAGATTAGCTCGAACGCTTTCTTGGCCGCAGTATCTGTGAGAAATATGAACGGAGATGGGTGATGGTAGGTGAGCTTTACCACATACTGGTCACATACTGAGAAAAGATTGCAATCTTATACAAATGGCTGTCATGTAGTGTGTCTGTACGGCTGGGTCATATGATGGCTGGCTGTCATGTAGTGTGTCTGTACGGCTGGGTCATATGATGGCTGGCTGTCATGTAGTGTGTCTGTACGGCTGGGTCATATGATGGCTGGCTGTCATGTAGTGTGTCTGTACGGCTGGGTCATATGATGGCTGGCTGTCATGTAGTGTGTCTGTACGGCTGGGTCATATGATGGCTGGCTGTCATGTAGTGTGTCTGTACGGCTGGGTCATATGATGGCTGGCTGTCATGTAGTGTGTCTGTACGGCTGGGTCATATGATGGCTGGCTGTCATGTAGTGTGTCTGTACGGCTGGGTCATATGATGGCTGGCTGTCATACAGTGTGGTCGAATAATTCAACGACTGGCTGTGACTGTGTCCAGCTGTATGATACAAGGGACTGGCTGTGATTGTGTCCAGCTGTATGATACAAGTGACTGGCTGTGATTGTGTCCGGCTGAATGATACAAGTGACTGCCTGTGATTGTGTCCAGCTGAATGATACAAATGACTGCCTGTGATTGTGTCCAGCTGTATGATACAAGTGACTGGCTGTTGTAGATGTGTTTATGGACGAATGAGGTCCAGACTTGAAGTGGCACTACTTGATTTCCTGTGTAAGATCTGATCCCTAAGTTTGAGATCGTCTATGGGTTTGAAATGTGCTGGTCATGGTCATGTCCAGATGTTTATCATGAAAATATCAGATGATCTCACAGACAAATATCATGAAATGATGAAATCTCAGGATGTGTAACCTCAGCGGGCTGGTAGTTTAGGTTTCAAAGATGAGATGAGTGGGCCTTAGATGACCTACAGGCAGGACCTGGTGAGATGGTCTGGATGCAAGCAGACGGCCTAGCTTATCGTAGAGGATAACAGAAAGAAAAATTGCCTATTTATAAACTAGATACCTGTACCAGCATAGACAGACATGACGGTCTGCTTCTGACACGTCCCCACGGCCTGACACGTCCCAACGGCCTAACACGTCCCCACGGCCTGACACGTCCCCACGGCCTGACACGTCCCCACAGCCTGACACGTCCCCACGGCCTGACACGTCCCCACGGCCTGACACGTCCCCACGGCCTAACACGTCCCAACGGCCTGACACGTCCCCACGGCCTGACACGTCCCCACGGCCTGACACGTCCCCACGGCCTAACACGTCCCAACGGCCTGACACGTCCCCACGGCCTGACACGTCCCCACGGCCTGACACGTCCCCACGGCCTAACACGTCCCCACGGCCTAACACGTCCCAACGGCCTGACACGTCCCCACGGCCTAACACGTCCCAACGGCCTGACACGTCCCCACGGCCTGACACGTCCCCACGGCCTGACACGTCCCCACGGCCTAACACGTCCCCACGGCCTAACACGTCCCAACGGCCTGACACGTCCCCACGGCCTGACACGTCCCCACGGCCTGACACGTCCCCACGGCCTAACACGTCCCCACGGCCTGACACGTCCCCATGGCCTGACACGTCCGCATGGCCTGACATGTCCCCACGTCCCCACGGCCTAACACGTCTCAACGGCCTAACACGTCCCCACGGCCTGACACGTCCCCACGGCCTGACACGTCCCCACAGCCTGACACGTCCCCACGGCCTGACACGTCCCCACGGCCTGACACGTCCCCACGGCCTAACACGTCCTCACGGCCTAACACGTCCCAACGGCCTGACACGTCCCCACGGCCTGACACGTCCCCACGGCCTGACACGTCCCCACGGCCTAACACGTCCCCACGGCCTAACACGTCCCAACGGCCTGACACGTCCCCACGGCCTGACACGTCCCCATGGCCTGACACGTCCGCATGGCCTGACATGTCCCCACGTCCCAACGGCCTAACACGTCCCAACGGCCTGACACGTCCCCACGGCCTGACACGTCCCCACGGCCTGACACGTCCCCACAGCCTGACACGTCCCCACGGCCTGACACGTCCCCACGGCCTGACACGTCCCCACGGCCTAACACGTCCCAACGGCCTGACACGTCCCCACGGCCTGACACGTCCCCATGGCCTAACACGTCCCAACGGCCTGACACGTCCCCACGGCCTGACACGTCCCCACGGCCTGACACGTCTCCATGGCCTGACACGTCCGCATGGCCTGACATGTTCCCACGTTCCCACGGCCTGACACGTCTTCACGGCCTGACACGTCCCTACGGCCTGACACACGACCAGAGAGAGGTGCAGGCTAGCCAGGAAGGATGTCCCACTGGAACGGACTATGTGAATGTTGGGTCAGGACAAATGTCCTACCAGACCTGGCTATGTGAAGTTTAGGTCAGGACAAATGTCCCACTAGGCCGGGCTATGTGAAGGTTTGGTCAGGACAAATGTCCTACTAGACCTGGCTATGTGAAGTTTGGGTCAGGACAAATGTCCAACTAGACCGGGCTATGTGTTGCTATGTGAAGGTTGGGTCAGGACAAATGTCCTACCAGACCTGGCTATGTCCTGTCTGCACTACATACTCAAGCTAAACAGATGGCCCTATGCCCTTGAAATAGGAAACAGCAACTTGCTTTGAGGTCATGCATCTCAGGTAAACACAATGCGATCAATAATATCACTCACCTGAGCTGTCACTCATCCTCACTCACCTGGGCTGTCACTCATCCTCACTCACCTGGGCTGTCACTCATCCTCACTCACCTGGGCTGTCACTCATCCTCACTCACCTGGGCTGTCACTCATCCTCACTCACCTGGGCTGTCACTCATTCTCACTCACCTGGGCTGTCACTCATCCTCACTCACCTGAGCTGTCGCTCATCTTCACTCACCTGAGCTGTCACTCATCTTCACTCACCTGGGCTGTCACTCATCCTCACTCACCTGAGCTGTCACTCATCCTCACTCACCTGGGCTGTCACTCATCTTCACTCACCTGGGCTGTCACTCATCCTCACTCACCTGGGATGTCACTCATCCTCACTCACCTGGGATGTCATTCACCTTCACTCACCTGGGCTCTCACTCATCCTCACTCACCTGGGCTGTCACTCATCCTCACTCTCTTGGGCTGTCACTCATCCTCACTCTCTTGGACTGTCACTCATCCTCACTCACCTGGGCTGTCACTCATCCTCACTCACCTGGGCTATCACTCATCCTCACTCACCTAAGCTGTCACTCATCCTCACTCACCTGGGATGTCACTCATCCTCACTCACCTGGGCTGTCACTCATCCTCACTCACCTGGGCTGTCACTCATCCTCACTCACCTGGGCTGTCACTCATCCTCACTCACCTGGGCTGTCACTCATCCTCACTCATGTGTTGTGTCACTGATCTCACTCACCTGTTGTGTCACTCATCCTAAAAGTGAATACAATTAATGAGTGAAGGTTTATGAGTGAAGGTTTGAGAGTGAAGGTTTGTGAGTGAAGGTTTGTGAGTGAAGGTTTATGAGTGAAGGTTTGAGAGTGAAGGTTTGTGAGTGAAGGTTTGTGAGTGAAGGTTTATGAGTGAAGGTTTGAGAGTGAAGGTTTGTGAGTGAAGGTTTGTGAGTGAAGGTTTATGAGTGAAGGTTTGAGAGTGAAGGTTTGTGAGTGAAGGTTTGTGAGTGAAGGTTTGTGATTGTGTAAATGTCATGTTTTGAACTGAGTGTTGTTGATGGCTTACAAACGACTGTCTGGCCTTCTGTTGATTGGTGCAGGCAGCAAACATCGGGTGGGTGTGTTCAAGGTCACAGCGAACATTGGGTGGGTGTGTTCAAGGTCACAGCGAACATTGGGGGGTGTGTTCATGGTCACAGCGAACATTGGGTGTGTGTATTCAAGGTCACTGCGAACATTGGGTGTGTGTATTCAAGGTCACTGCGAACATTGGGTGTGTGTGTTCAAGGTCATGGCGAACATTGGGTGGGTGTGTTCAAGGTCCCATCGAACATTGGGTGGGTGTGTTCAAGATCCAAGCGAACATTGGGTGGGTATGTTCAAGGTCACAGCGAATATTGGATGGGTGTGTTCAAGATCACAACGAATATTGGATGGGTGTGTTCAAGGTCACAACGAATATTGGATGGGTGTGTTCAAGGTCCCAGCGAACATTGGGTGGGTGTGTTAAAGGTCACAGTAAACCTTGGTTAGCTTTGTTCAAAGTCACAGCGAACATTGGATGGGTATCTTCAAAGTCACAGCCAACCTGTAGTGTATTTGTTCAAGACCACGGTGAACCTTTGGTAGGTTTCGTCAAGGTCACATTGAACCTTGGGTGGGTTTGTTCAAGATCTCGATGAAACTTGAGTGGGTTTGTTCAAGGTCACGGTGAAACTTGAGTGTGTTTGTTCAAGGTCACAGCAAAGAGTCATCACTCACTCAGACATACAGTTACATACATTTGCCAAATTTCAGGTCGCTCTCATCAGCTGCCAAACGCTGATCGCAACTGCTGAAAAACTGTAAAACATGTGTACAGAATTTCATACATTTTTTCAGAGAAATTTCATGTTTTGTGTTTGGCGTATTGCGTTATGAGTGAAACCTGGTTTGTGAAGACAAGTCATGTTTTGTGTTTGATGATTAGAAATGTCCTGTTTTGAGTTTCTGCCAAGTTTTTCTTTGGTGCGTGTGTAGAAATTGCATGTTTATGCTTTTGGATGGTATGATTAGTTAGTGAGAGTGCTGGTACCAATCTTTCTACAAATATTGAATACACATTCTACAAACATGCCAGAATGGTGTTTGAGTCTGCTGAAGACGGATGTGTAGGACCAAAAGGTGCAAATATCGCAGTAAAGCTGTAAACAAGCAACACAACACATTTCGTTCTCCATCCTACATCCTGCTACTTGCAAAGCCCTGTTCAGGGCTTGGTAGCGGGAGTTTAGGAACTCTCAGGGCTTGGTAGCGGGAGATTGAGAACGTTCAGGGCTTGGTAGAGGGAGATTGAGAACGTTCAGGGCTTGGTAGCGGGAGATTGAGAACGTTCAGGGCTTGGTAGCGGGAGTGAGAGAACAAATGCAGAAGAAGAAGAAAAAGAAGATATTTGAGTTGTTAGTGATGGCATTCCTAGCACTGATTTCAACATGACATATACACATGTCACAGATAATTGTACAGGTCACAGACAACTACAGATGTCACCAACAACTACAGATGTCACCAACAACTACAGATGTCACCAACAACTACAGATGTCACCAACAACATCTACAGATGTCACTAACAACAACAACTACAGATGTCACCAACAACTACAGATGTCACCAACATCTACAGATGTCACCAACAACTGTGGTAGAGTCTATTTATAGCTGAGTAGATATCTTATAAAAAATATCCTGATTACTCAGACCATATTAAGATATGTGCCAGGGTAAGGTTATTGCTGAGTAATACTTGTCTTAAGAGTTAACACTTATTTAAACAACGAAGTGTATCAATACATCAAACAACAAAACTGTAATGAAACATTTAGCCAAAATAATATATTTTATTAACAAGAATCATCATAGCACAATATTAACAACAATAAGCAAATAACTTCTATGCTAAACAATCATAATATAATTACCACAGAATATACAAGCAATTCATGTTACTTCTGTAACTACATAAATACTCAGATTCTAAGTCTATACCAGCAACAACAAAATTTCACAACTCTAATACTATTCTAGCCACACCTTACTGGCACCAGTAGCCCGCCGTCCTATATCTTAACACACAACACACATTCACAAACTCGTCTTAACTGTACACCAAACATATATTCAGATCTAGTCCTCAGCCGATATGTACACTCCTATGTATAAAAATCAGAAATGCATCGTTCACAAGGAGTCCTGCACATAAAACTCACATTCAGATCTAGTCCTCAGCCGATCTATACACTCCTATGTATAACAACCAGAAATTCATCGTTCACAAGGTGTCCTGCACATAAAACTCACATTCAGATCTCGTCCTCAGACGATCTGTACACTCGTATAACAATCAGAAATTCATCGTTCACAAGGTGTCCTGCACATAAAACTCACATTCAGATCTCGTCCTCAGACGATCTGTACACTCGTATAACAATCAGAACAGATTGCACCTTTTAAGCACGACTGGTCCAGCTCGAGGTGTATGATGGGACACCGGCCCCGTAAACTCTCTCTCTCTTCCAGTCTCTACCCGAATCTCACCGCCAGTCTGCCGAATGTATCTCTACAGTGTCTTTTTATAGACTTAAACAACAACCATGGCTGTCCAATGGTCTTCTCTGGGTCGGCTGATTTAACCATCACTCCAATTTGGAACTGCCCCATCTAATATTTTATTGGCTGTTTATCCACGAGTCACTGTCAATCTAAATGTGGTAGCCTGTTGTGTAAGTATCCGTTGTCAACAAACCCATCCCTTTCATGCCTGACGCCAGAGTGGTCAGTTCTGACACCCATCCATGTACCAGAAAAATTCGTCCACCTAACGTGTTTCTAACCCCTTCTTTCCTTGCAGACCTAGTGTCGAAACTGTGATTGACCTGCGATCTTAACTTAACAACGTCTTTATACTGGTTAGGAAGAGCGTGTATACAACCAGTTTTATTTATATTACCTTGCTCTGAAAGCTATGTGCATCCAATTTATTCTTAAATGCATTAACTGACCCTGCCTCCACTACCTCCCATGGCAATGCAATCCAAGCATTCACCACTCTCTGACTAAAAAATATTTCCTAATATCTAATCTGGACCTTTCATTTGTTAATTTGAAGCTATGCCCTCTTGTTCTTGTGGGTGGTTGCATAAAAAAACAACTTGTTATAGTCTAATTTATCCATTCCTCTGATCATCTTATAAACCTGTATTAAGTCACCATGAATTCTTCTCTCTTCTAGACACTTTCCTCATTAACTTTTCTCATAGCTGTAATTCTGGAATCTCACTATCAGCTGTGTCATTCCACACATTCAGGCAACTTTTGATTTATAGAGGATACCGTTGCCAGGCCACTCTCCCCTTCCCCGAACGCTCATGCTCCAGCTGGAACTGTCACACAACTACACATATCACAAACAACTACAAATGTCACAAACAACTACTCATGTCACAGATAATCTACATATGTCACAGATAGTTGATAAATATCACACATAATTTTAGAATGACACATATCATCTCCAAATTTCACATATAACCTACAAATGTCCCAGATTTTCTACAAATGTCACATATAATCTACAGACATCCCACATAATCTACAAATGTCCAAGATAATTTACAAACATCCCATATAATCTACAAATGACAGATAATCTATAGATGTCACAGATAATTTACAAAAGTCACAGATAATCTACAAATGTCACATACAAGTTACAAATGCCTCAGATAATCTACAAGTGTCACATATATTCTACAAGTGTCACAGATAATCTACGAGTGTCACAGATAATCTACAAGTGTCACAGATAATCTACAATTGTCACAGATAATCTACAAGTGTCACAGATAATCTACAAGTGTCACATATAATCTACAAGTGTCACAGATAATCTGCGAGTGTCACAGATAATCTACAAGTGTCACAGATAATCTACGAGTGTTACAGATAATCTACAAGTGTCACAGATAATCTACAAGTGTCACAGATAATCTACGAGTGTCACAGATAATCTACAAGTGTCACAGATAATCTACAAGTGTCACAGATAATCTACGAATGTCACAGATAATCTACAAGTGTCCCAGATAATCTACAAGTGTCACAGATAATCTACAAGTGTCACAGATAATCTACAAGTGTCACAGATAATCTAAAAGTGTCACAGATAATCTACGAGTGTCACAGATAATCTACAAGTGTCACAGATAATCTACGAGTGTCACAGATAATCTACAAGTGTCCTATGGTTGTCCACAACTGCCACAGATGACTGGACCTATAGGAGATGAGGCTGGTGTACACACGAGCCAGAAGAAAAAGAGAGTCAGGTGTGTTCGTGCATGCACCACTCAGAGTCAGGTGTGTTCATGCATGGACCACTCAGAGAGTCAGGTGTGTTCGTGCATGGACTCTCCAGAGAGTCAGGTGTGTTCATGCATAGACCACTCAGGGAGTCAGGTGTGTTCATGCATGGACCACAATATTCTCATCTGTCCATGTTAGTCTGACTTCCTACACAATCTTCTCTTAACTTAACGACTTTATACTGGTTTAGAAGACTCTCCAAGGTCTGTATACAACCAGTTTCATTTATATTACCTTGCTCTATAAGTTATGTGCATCCAATCTATTCTTAAATGCATTAATTGTCGTTGCCTCTTTCCTGTGGCAAAGCATTTCAAGTATTCACCCCTCTCTAACAAAAATATTTCCTAATATTTCCTCTGGATAATTCTTTAGTTAATTTGTAGCTATGCCCTCTTGTTCTTGTAGGTGGTTGTATTTTGAAAAAAAACTTTATATAGTCTAATGTATCTTTTTCTTTGATTATCTTATAAACATGTATTAAGTCATCTCAAATTCTTCTCTTTTTCTTGAAAAACCTTGTTAGAGTTTGTATGTATGGAGTGTCCCTGTTAGAGATTTTTATATATAGAGTGCCATTAATAGAGTTTGAGTGTATGGAGTGTCCTGCTTTATTCAAGACATGATCCTCACATTTAGCCCATAATATTTGAGAAGGCTGTATACTTTAGTTCTCTCATATCGCATAGTTTGAGAAGGCTGTATACTTTAGTTCTCTCATATCGCATAGTTTGAGAAGGCTGTATACTTTAGTTCTCTCATATCGCATAGTTTGAGAAGGCTGTATACTTTAGTTCTCTCGTATCGCATAGTTTGAAAGTTTTATTTTCAGCTGCTACTTGTCCGTTAAGGAGCACCACTTATCGAGGGGTTTTATTTTTACAATTGTTGTAATTTAATTAAAAACTGATTTATAAATATAAAAGTTGGGTTTGTATTATAAAGATGATCACCCTACATCATGACATCATGTATTGTAGCATTCCAAATTCTGAAAATTTATATTGGAAAAAATGGCAAAACTTTGCATGTAATTTCACCTGTGTCTTTGATCATACTTCATTTTTTCTTATGTTGCTGTTCAAGATTATCCTTTCATTGTAGACTACATCCAAAGCTACATCTTTTACCATTGTGTTTTTATAAAAATTCAAATATTTACTCAATTTTGTTAAAAATTGTGATACTCCAAATTTGATAGCTCTTACACATTGTAGGAAAGCTTGATTTCCATAGTTGAAAACTAAGCCACGGTTTTCTAGAACATTTGTGCAAAGGTGCAGAAGAATTGCTTTAAAAATAAAAATGTTATCACACAAACCGTTTGTACATTGCGGTTTTCTCTGCAAAACGTTCAGGACACTATTTTTACCATTTTCTGATGATCAAATATCTTGCATCTTATCAATGACACCAACCTGATATATAAACCCTTCAATTACTGCCTGCCAACCATAAATAACCTCCAACCTGATATATAAACCCTTCAATTACTGCCTGCCAACCATCAATAACCTCCAACCTGATATGTAAACCCTTCAATAACTGCCTGCCAACCATAAATTTTTTGTTGTTGTTGCTTAGATGTTTGCCTCACTAGTTTCTACTGGCGGAGGCGCGCCATTTTCCACCCCAGACCGTAGTCAATTGGGCGATATCAGGACGCATAAACCAGTGCTTGGATGCATGTGTGCATCTGTATGTACCTATGCTAGGTTTGTGCGCCCTCAGAAGCTAGCCCAACCAAAGTGCAATGGAAGGGCTTTACCACGAGGGCGCGTGTGAAAGTTGTGCAAGGGTGTGACTGTAGGACAGAGTCAAATGAAACAGAGTGAGGTGAGAAGAGAGAGAAGAGTGGTGGGCTTGCCAACCATAAATAACCTCCAACCTGATATATAAACCCTTCAATTACTGCCTGACAACCATAAAAAACCTCCAACCTGATAAATAAACCCTTCAATTACTGCCTGCCAACCACCAATAACCTCCAACCTGATATATAAACCCTTCAATTACTGCCTGCCAACCATCAATAACCTCCAACCTGATATATAAACTCTTCAATAACTGCCTGCCAACCATCAATAACCTCCAACCCAGCTTGCAATGATTACACAATAGTTCCCAGCGCAGTAATACATTTCGTTATGTACACAATGATTTCAACTTGAACGATGGACAGATTTTAGCTTTCAGTAAGCACAGTGTACGGGGAAATATTGTATAGTACGAGGAGTGTTCAAATGAAACCGGACCTAATTGCACCAAGTGTCTCCTGTAGACCATGCGTGTGACGCCCTGTAAGTTTTGTCCAGCTGTCTCCTGTAGACCATGCGTGTGGCGCCCTGTGAGTTTTGTCTAGCTCTGTCTCCTGTAGACCATGTCCGTGGCGTCCTGTAAGTTTTGTCCAGCTCTGACCCCTGTAGACCATGTGTGTGGCGCCCTGTAAGTTTTGTCCAGCTCTGTTACCTGCAGACCATACACGTGGCTCCCTGTAAGTTTTGTCCAGCTCTGTTACCTGTAGATCACACACGTGGCGCCCTGTAAGTTTTGTCCAGCTCTGTCTCCTGTAGACTATGTGTGTGGCGCCCTGTAAGTTTTGTCCAGCTCTGTCTCCTGTAGACCATGTGTGTGGCGCCCTGTAAGTTTTGTCCAGCTCTGTCTCCTGTAGACCATGTGTGTGGCGCCCTGTAAGTTTTGTCCAGCTCTGTTACCTGCAGACCATACACGTGGCGCCCTGTAAGTTTTGTCCAGCTCTGTTACCTGCAGACCATACACGTGGCGCCCTGTAAGTTTTGTCCAGCTCTGTCTCCTGTAGACCATGTGTGTGGCGCCCTGTAAGTTTTGTCCAGCTCTGTTACCTGCAGACCATACACGTGGCGCCCTGTAAGTTTTGTCCAGCTCTGTCTCTGTATTTCTATAATGTCTGCAATGGCTGTGAAGGCCGATCCGCAAGTGACAGTCGCTGCCACAGATCGTACAACTATACTGAGGAGGCTGGCTTGCATGGCTGTTCTTTGATCTCTTCAGTCTTTCTCTTTTCTCTGCAGTTAGAAGACCCCTACGAGCATCAGCAATCACTATGCTCCCTCCAACTGACTGTCTCCAGATAGTTCGATCCTGAGCAATTTCTTCCCAGCCCTCGGATGGAATGTCGCATGACTTCATGTCCCTCTTGCATACGTCCTTGAATCGCAGTGTGGGACAGCTGATTCTTCTAACTCCAATGGCTAGCTGTCCATAAAGGATATCCTTTGGCAGCCTCTCGTCTTCTATGCTCTAAACATGTCCCTACCACACTAGACGTTGCTGGCTCAACATCGAGCACATGCTGTGAGTGTTTGCTCTCTGTAAAACTGTATTATGTGATACTCTCTTGCCACCCAATCCCCAACATATGCCGTAGACACCTCACGTGAAAGGTGTTCAGCCGCTATTCCTGTTTAGTGTAAGTGCTCCAAGTCTCGCTTCCATACACGAGAGTGCCAAGAATGCATGTCTGATAGACCCGGACCTTGGTGTAGTGAGACAGTGCCGTGTTCCATACATGAGAGTGCCAAAAACGCAGGTCTGATAGACCCGGACCTTGGTGTAGTGAGACAGTGCCGTGTTCCATACATGAGAGTGCCAAAAACGCAGGTCTGATAGACCCGGACCTTGGTGTAGTGAGACAGTGCAGTGTTCCATACACGAGAGTGCCAAGAACGCATGTCTGATAGACCCGGACCTTGGTGTAGTGAGACAGCGCAGTGTTCTCCCAGACTCTCTTCGTCAGGTGAGTCATGACGGTACTTGCCCTGACAAGCCTACTGTCTATCTCCTTCTCGAGCGAGAGAGTGTTGCCGATGGCAGACTTAAGATAAGTGAAACTGTTGACGGCCTCCAGAGTGACACCATCAATCTTTATGGATAGCATAGTGGTAATGCCTGGTGCACAGACCTTTGTCTTTTCCAGACTTAAGGTGAGCCCAAACTGCTTGCACCCGTCAGTGAATCTGTCTCCCAGTCTCTTCAAGGCCTCCTCACTATTTGTCATCAGAACTGCATCATCTGCAAATAGCATCTCCCTAATGAGCATAGGACCTCCTTGTTGACATGAAGGCAAGGGATGACTTCAACAACAAAGTCACACAGAACTGCAGCAAAAAGAGCCTCACACAGAACTGCAGCAGGAAGAGCCTCACACAGCACGAGAGCTAGAAGGGCCTCACACACTACTTCATCAGGAAGAGCCTCACACAGAACAGAACTTCAGCAGGAAGAGCCTCACACAGAACTTCAGCAGGAAGAGCCTCACACAGAACTTCAGCAGGAAGAGCCTCACACAGAACTTCAGCAGGAAGAGCCTCACACAGGACGACAGCTAGACGAGCCTCACACAGGACGACAGACAGACGACCCTCACATAGGATGACAGCAAGAAGAGCCTCACACAGGGCGACAGCTAGACGAGCCTCACACATGACGACAGCTAGACGAGCCTCACACAGGACGACAGCTAGACGAGCCTCACACAGGACGACAGCTAGACGAGCCTCACACAGGACGACAGCTAGACGAGCCTCACACAGGACAACAGCTAGACGAGCCACACAGTACGACAGCAGAAAGAGCCTCACACAGGACGACAGCTAGACGAGCCTCACACAGGACGACAGCAGTAAGAGCCTCACACAGGACGACAGCTAGACGAGCCACACAGTACGACAGCAGAAAGAGCCTCACACAGGACGACATCAGGAAGAGGCTCACACAGGACGACAGACAGACGAGCCTCACATAGAACGACATCAGGAAGAGCCTCACACAGTACGGCAGCAGGAGGAGCCTCACACAGGACGACAGCTAGACGAGCCTCACACAGGACGACAGCTAGACGAGCCTCACACAGGACGACAGCTAGACGAGCCTCACACAGGACAACAGCTAGACGAGCCTCACACAGGACGACAGCTAGACGAGCCTCACACAGGACGACAGCTAGACGAGCCACACAGTACGACAGCTAGACGAGCCACACAGTACGACAGCAGGAAAACCCTCACACAGTGCGACAGCTAGACGAGCCTCACACAGTACGACAGCAGGAAAACCCTCACACAGGACGACAGCTAGACGAGCCTCACACAGGACGACAGCTAGACGAGCCTCACACAGGACGACAGCTAGACGAGCCACACAGTACGACAGCTAGACGAGCCTCTCACAGGACGACAGCTAGACGAGCCACACAGTACGACAGCTAGACGAGCCACACAGTACGACAGCAGGAAAACCCTCACACAGTGCGACAGCTAGACGAGCCTCACACAGTTCGACAGCAGGAAAACCCTCACACAGGACGACAGCTAGACGAGCCTCACACATGACGACAGCTAGACGAGCCACACAGTACGACAGCAGAAAGAGCCTCAGACAGGACGACAGCTAGACGAGCCTCACACAGGACGACAGCTAGACGAGCCACACAGTACGACAGCAGAAAGAGCCTCACACAGGGCGACAGCTAGACGAGCCTCACACAGTATGACAGCAGGAAAACCTCCACACAGGACGACAGCAGAAAGAGCCTCACACAGGACGACATCAGGAAGAGGCTCACACAGGACGACAGCTAGACGAGCCTCACACAGGACGACAGCTAGACGAGCATCACACAGGACGACAGCTAGACGAGCCTCACACAGGACGACAGCTAGACGAGCCTCCCACAGGACGACAGCAGGAAGAGGCTCACACAGGACGACATCTAGACGAGCCTCACACAGGACGACAGCAGGAAGAGCCTCACACAGGACGACAGCAATAAGAGGCTCACACAGGACGACAGCAGGAAGAGGCTCACACGGGACGACAGCAGGAAGAGGCTCACACAGGACGACAGCTAGACGAGCCTCACACAGGACGACAGCTAGACGAGCCTCACACAGGACGACAGCACGAAGAGTTAAACTACAATACAAATGCTGAGTGGAAGAACTGTTAATTAACATTTGATAATTAGGCCGAGTTTTGCTTCTATCGCGTGATGACGTGTGACTGCGCGCGCTCTGTCAGCAACAAGCAGACGTTACTGGTGGCCACCCTTTTGTGTTCTGTCAGGCTGGCATAACTTTGTCCAATTTGCTTGAGACCACACACAGCTATTTCAATATTGTCAGGTCACACAATGAAACGCGTGCATAATCTGCGTCACACTCCCAACTTGCACAATTAAAACAACAACAACGCAGCGATATGGAAAATAATCGTATGAAACGTTTCACTCAATTTGAGACATTTCTCTGATCTAAAAATATTCAGCCATTTTATAGAAAGGGCAACAACATATTCACACACCCGGGCACACTACAGCGACATTACACTCACTACAGCGACATTACACATACTACAGCAACATTACACTCACTACAGCTACATTACATTCACTACAGCAACATAAAACACACTACAGCAACATTACACACACTACAGCGACATTACACACACTACAGCGACATTACACACACTACAGCGACATTACACACACTACAGCGACACTACACACTACAGCAACATTACACACACTACAGCGACACTACACACTACAGCAACATTACACAAACTACAGCAACATTACACACACTACAGCTACATTACACAAACTACAGCAACATTACACACACTACAGCTACATTACACAAACTACAGCAACATTACACACACTACAGTAACACTACACACAAAGCAACATACACAACACAACCACAACACACACCACACAACCACAACACACACCCCACAACCACAACACACACCAAACAAACACAACACACACAGCAACACACACACAACAACAACACAGACCACAGCACCACAAAACATATAACACTAACGCAACACACACTACAACAACACAACACACCACAACAACACTACACACCACAACAACACAACACACACCACAATAACACAACACACCACAACAACACAATACACACCAAAACACACAAAACACACAACACAGACACAAACCACACAACAACACACACCACTCCAGCACACCACATACCAATACAACACATACCAACACAACACACACCAATACAACACATACCAACAAAACACACACCAACACAACAAAACACACACTCACACTAACACAAATCACACACACTCACACCAACACAAAACACACACACACTCACACCAACACAAAACAAAACACACACACAAACTCACACCAACACAAAACACACACACACACACACACACACACACTCACACCAACACAACACAACACACACACTCACACCAATACAAAACACACACTCCCACCAACACAAAACACACACACACACACACTCCAACCAACACAAAACACACACACACACGCACTCCCCCCAACACAAAACACACACACACACACTCCAACCAACACAAAACACACACACACACACTCCCACCAACACAAAACACACACTCCCACCAACACAAAACAGACACACACACACTCCAACCAACACAAAACACACACACACACACTCCAACCAACACAAAACACACACACACACACTCCCACCAACACAAAACACACACTCCCACCAACACAAAACAGACACACACACACACACTCCAACCAACACAAAACACACACTCCCACCAACACAAAACACACACACACACACACACTCCAACCAACACAAAACACACACACACACACTCCAACCAACACAAAACACACACACACACACTCACACCAATACAAAACACACACTCCCACCAACACAAAACACACACACACACACTCCCACCAACACAAAACACACACTCCCACCAACACAAAACAGACACACACACACTCCCACCAACACAAAACACACACACACACACTCCCACCAACACAAAACACACACTCCCACCAACACAAAACAGACACACACACACACCAACACAAAACACCCACACACACACACCAACACAAAACCAACACACACTCCCATCAACACAACACACACACTCACATCAACATATCACACAGAGACCAACACATCACGCACACGAGCACATCACACACATCAACACCATACACCACACACAACAACACAACACACACACTCACATCAACATATCACACAGAGACCAACACATCACGCACACGAGCACATCACACACATCAACACCATACACCACACACAACAACACAACCCACATCACAACAACACAACCTACACCACTACAACACAACCCAAACTACAACAACACAACACACACAACACACCGCATACCACAACAACACATCACACACCACAACAACACAACACACACCATATAACCACCACAACACGACCATACCAACACATCACACACAGACCATGCACGCATACACATATCAAACACATCAGACACCTCCCCCCCCCCCCTCTCCCCACACCCACACACACAAACAGCGATTGATAAAAACAATGTTTTGCCTTCCGCCTCCTTAAAAAGCGTTATTTCCCACCGGAAGCGATGGTGGCCGCACAACATGAGCCGGTTTGTCTGAATAATGTGATGTGCGCTGTATGAGGATTATAGTGAGAGAGGATATGCGCTGGTCATCAATCTCACTCTTATCCCAAGTTACCTGGACAAGACTATTGGTCGACACGACTGGAGGTAACTCGAGATGCAGACACTCTGGTCTCACCTCCCGTCAGCCCAGGGGGTCGTTTGCAACTTGCGGGATTCGATCACCCACCGTTCCCGTCCATCAATTTGAGAGGCGAGTGCCTTAACCTCTTGACTACAGCGACTCCTAAAACATTGATGTAGGACCTCAATTGACTCACATATGACCTCACTTGACTCATAGAAGATCTCATCTATCATAGAGGACCTCACTTGACCCATCGAAGCCTCACCTGACCCATAGAGGACCTCACCTGAACCATAGAAGACCTCACCTGACCCATAGAGAACCTCACCTGACTCATAGAAGATCTCATCTATCATAGAGGACCCCTCACCTGTCCCATAAACTGCACCTGGTTCATCGAGAGACTCACCTCATAGAGGACCTCACATATCAAAGAGGACCTCGCCTCAAAGAGGACACCTGACTTACAGAGGACCTCACCTCATAGAGGACCCCCACCTGACACATAGAGAGCCTCACCTGGCTCAAAGATGTGGTAGTCCAGGTTTAGCTGAGTAATTTACTTATCTAAAGAGTTAAAACATGTATCTACACCACGACACGACTTCACACAGTAAAACACAGTAAACATTTTCATTTATTAATCGTTAAAACAAAACAATATTATTTATTCGTTGCACAGTATCAACAAAAAGCAAAGTACATCTAAACTGAATAATCATAATATATATAAATATATTGAACTAGATTAGGAGGCTTTAAGCACTAGCTTTTGATGTTACTCCTGCAAACTATATACCCCAGAATCTTGTCGCTGCATTTCTCTATTTGGACACTCAACACACAGTCACAAATTTGTCCTCACGATCAGATTACATAGATCACTTCAGATACTCAGACGAATCTGCCCATTCCCCTAAGAATCGACTGTGTATGTGACCACAAGTGAGTACGTGATCCGGCTATAAGTGACATGATCTAATTACACATAAATGCACAGATCGTCTGAGCATACGTGAACAGATTGTATGAGGATGTACAGATCACCTGACTGGAGGTGATTTGAATATGTGTGAATGCACAGAACGATTGATTACGTAATCCGATCGTGAGGACGAGATTGTGTTGGGTGTACAGATAAAGGGAGTGCAGCGGCGAGAGCCTGGATTGCGTAGTTTGGAGAAAATACCACGAGCTAGTGCTTAAAACCACTGATGTAGTTATATTTATATAATTATTATTTAGCTCACATATATTTTGTCGTTTTTGTTAAAATGGTTTTGTTGACATGCCTGTTATTAAATGATAATGCTATGTTTGATGACAAGATGTTTACTGTGTGAATTCCTGGCGTAGATACATGTTGTACATCTTTAGATAAGTACGGAACTGCTAAGCGCCTTATGCTGGCACATCTATGGTGAGTGAGACTACATGTGAACAAGATGTCCAGAAAGATTGAGACATTCTGGGGTGAGTGAGACTACATGTGAACAAGATGTCTAGAAAGATTTAGACTTATGTGGTGAGTGAGACTAAACGTGCACATGACTATATGACTGATAATTAAGGTCAAATAATTTAATCTTGGTTACGTCCACGTCAAGTAATTCTACTTCCTTCCGTCACTTCTGTATTAAGTCACTCAACATTTCAGTCACTCAACCCTTCTTTAACTCAATCCTTCAGTCACTCAACCCTTCAGTCACTCAACCCTTCAGTCACTCAACCTTTCAGTCACTCAACCTTTCAGTCATTAAACTCTCAGTCACTCAACCTTTCAGGCAGTCAATTTTCAGGAACTCAACCTTTCAGTCACACAACCCTTCAGTAGCTCAACCCTTCAGTCACTCAATATTCAGTAACTCAACCTTTCAGTCACTCAACCCTTCAGTAACTCAACCCTTCAGTCACTCAACCCTTCAGTCACTCAACCTTTCAGTCACTAAACTCTCAGTCAATCAACCTTTCAGTCACTCAACATTTCAGTCACTCAACCCTTCAGTCACTCAACCTTTAAGTCACTCAACCCTTCAGTCACTCAACCCTAAAGTCACTAAAATTGCAATCACTTAACCTCTCTATCATTCATCCTTTCAATCACTCATCGTTTCAGTCATTCATGTTTCCAGTCATTGAATTATTAAATGTGGCTTCCGTTTTCTTTCCTGGCTGCTTGCTACAATGACGTCATGTTGGCGGGCTGAAATCTCAAGGCTCATAAACTATTCCTCATAGACAACATCTACCTCAAGGGACAGCGACCTCTCCTTCAACATCCACGGGACAGTGACCTATCCCTCAACCTCTACGTGACAGCGACATGTCCATCAGCCTTCACGTGACAGAAACATCTTCCCCAGCCTCCACGTGACATCGACATCATCCTCGAACTTCACACGACAGCGACATCTCCACCAATCTCCACGTGACAACGACAACCTCCACGGGACAGCGACAACCTCCACGTGGCAGCGTCAACCTCCATGTGACAACGACAGCCTCCAGATGACACCGTCAACCTCCACGTGACAGCGTCAACCTTAACGTGACAGCGGCAGCCTCTACGTGACAGCGACAACCTTCACGTGACAACGACAGCCTCCAGGTAACAGCGTCAACCTCCATGTGACAGTGTCAACCTTACCGTGACAGCGACAGCCTCCACGTGACCACTACAACTTCCACGTGGCAGCGACAACCTCCACGTGACAGCGAAAATCTCCACGTGACAGTGACAACCTCCACGTGACAGTGACAACCTTCACGTGACAGTGACAACCTCCACGTGACAGCGACAACATGAACACAAACATTAAACAAGAACATGGAACAAGAACATGACACTATCATATCAACCGCCCCCCCCCCCCCCTCCTCTGCAGTCAAAAGAGGATTGAGTAGTAAGAGGGGATTATTGATACGGAGGACCGTCTCAGACAGACATGTCACATCCCTGGCTAGCGGACGCCATGTTCGAGGGAATCTAGGGGAGAGTAGTCAGGTCTTCTTTCTCTTAAAGGAAACTTGAGTTTCTATCCACAGTACAGTCCCATTAAGGGAGGCTTAGTTAATTTGTTGTTAGGTAGAGAGACATGAGGAGAGAGCGAGAGGGGGAGAGAGATAAAGAGAATGTGTGTGTGTGTGTCAATGAGTGTGTGTCAATGATTGAATTGTATGCGTCAATGAGTGTGTCAATGAGTGTGTCAATGAGTGTGTCAATGAGTGTGTGTCAATGATTGAATTGTATGCGTCAATGAGTGTGTCAATGAGTGTGTCAATGATTGTATTGTATGCGTCAATGAGTGTGTCAATGAGTGTGTCAATGATTGTATTGTATGCGTCAATGAGTGTGTCAATTAGTGTGTCAATGAGCAGGTCAATGAGTGGGTCAATGATTGTATTGTATGCGTCAATGAGTGTGTCAATGAGTGTGTCAATGATTGTATTGTATGCGTCAATGAGTGTGTCAATGAGTGTGTCAATGATTGTATTGTATGCGTCAATGAGTGTGTCAATGATTGTATTGTATGCGTCAATGAGTGTGTCAATGAGTGTGTCAATGAGTGTGTGTCAAGTAATGTGTGTTAATGAGTGCGTGTCAAGTAGTGTGTTGTGTATGTATGTCAATGAGTGTGTGGTATGTGTGTCAATGAGTGTGTGTCAATGAGTGTATGGTATGTGTGTCAATGAGTGTGTATTGTGTCCTGTGTCAATGAGTGTGTGCCAATGAGTGTGTGTCAATGAGTGTGTGTTGTGTACTTGTGTCAATGAGTGTGTGTCAATGAGTGTGTGGTATGTGTGTCAATGAGTGTGTGCCAATTAGTGTATGTTGTGTACGTGTGTCAATGAGTGTGTTTTGTGAAAGTATGTCAGTGAGTGTGTATTGTATCTCTGTGTCAATGAGTGTGTGTGTGTGTCAATGAGTGTGTGTGTGTCAATGTGTGTGTGTATCAATGACTGTGCGTTTATGTGTCAATGAGTGTGTGTGTGTGTGTGTGTGAGAATTAGTGTGTGTTTCAATGAGTATATGTGTCATTGAGTGTGTGTGACAATGAATGTGCGTCAACGATGGTGTGTGTCAATGAGTGTTTGTGTCAATGAATGTGTGTGTGTCAATGAGTGTGTGAGTGTGTCAATGAGTGTGTGTGTGTTATTGAGTGTGTGTGTGTCAATAAGTATGTGTGTCAATGAGTGTGTCGTATGTATGACAATGAGTATGTGATGTGTGGGTCAATGAGTGTGTGCTTGTGTGTCAATGAGTGTGTGTATGTGTCAATGAGTGTGTCTGTGTCAATGAGTGTGTGTGTCAATTAGTGTGTGTGTCAATGAGTGTGTGTCAATGAGTGTGTGTGTCAATGAGTGTCTTTGTCAATGAGTGTGTCTGTGTCAATGAGTGTGTGTTTGTCAATGAGTGTGTGTGTCAATGAGTGTGTGTTTGTAAATGAATGTGTGTCAATGAATGTGTTATTCAATGAGTGTCTGTGTCAATGAGTGTGTGTTTGTCAATGAGTGTCTGTGTAAATTCGTGTGTGTTTGTCAATGAGTGTGTGTGTCAATGAGTGTGTGTGTGTCAATGAGTGTGTGTATGTCAATGAGTGTGTGTGTGTGTCAATGAGTGTGTGTGTGTCAATGAGTGTGTGTGTCAATGAGTGTGTGTGTGTCAATGAGTGTGTGTGTGTCAATTAGTGTGTGTGTCAATGAGTGTGTGTGTCAATAAGTGTGTGTGTGTGTGTGTGAATTAGTGTGTATCAATAAGAATGTGTGTCATTGAGTGATTGTGTCAATGAATGTGCGTCAACGACGGTGTGTGTCAATGAATGTGTGTGTCAATGAATGTGTGTATGTTAATGAGTGTGTGAGTGTGTGTCAAAGAGTGTGTGTGTTATTGAGTGTTTGTGTGTGTCTATGAATGTGTGTGTATGTCAATGAGTGTGTCGTATGTATTTTTATGAGTATGTGATATATGGGTCAATGAGTGTGTGCTTGTGTGTCAATGAGTGTGTGTGTGTGTCAATGAGTGTGTCTGTGTCAATTCGTGCGTGTGTGTCAATGAGTGTGTGTGTGTCAATGAGTGTGTGTGTCAATGAGTGTATTTTTCAATGAGTGTGTCTGTGTCAATTCGTGAGTGTTTGTCAATGAGTGTGTGTATCAATTCGTGTGTGTTTGTCAATGAGTGTGTCTGTGTCAATTCATGTGTGTTTTTCAATGAGTGTGTGTGTCAGTGAGTGTGTGTTTGTCAATGAGTGTATGTATCAATGAGTGTGTTTGTCAATGAGTGTGTCTGTGTCAATTCGTGTGTGTTTGTCAATGAGTGTGTGTTATTCAATGAGTGTGTGTTATTCAATGAGTGTCTGTGTCAATGAGTGTGTGTTTGTCAATGAGTGTATGTGTCAGTGAGTGTGTGTGTGTGTCAATGAGTGTGTGTGTCAATGAGTGTGTGTGTCAATGAGTGTGTGTGTGTCAATTAGTGTGTGTTGGTCAATGAGTGTGTGTGTCAATGAGTGTGTGTGTGTCAATGAGTATGTGTGTCAATGAGTGTGTGTGTTTGAAAATGAATGTGTGTGTGTTAATAAGTGTGTGTGTGTCAATGAGTGTGTGTGTCAATGAGTGTGTGTTTGAAAATGAATGTGTCAATGAGTGTGTTATTCAATGAGTGTCTGTGTCAATGAGTGTGTGTTTGTCAATGAGTGTATGTGTCAATGAGTGTGTGTTAGTCAATGAGTGTCTGTGTAAATTCGTGTGTGTTTGTCAATGAGTGTGTGTGTCAATGAGTGTGTGTATGTCAATGAGTGTGTGTGTATGTGTGTGTCAATGAGTGTGTGTGTGTGTCAATGAGTGTGTGTGTCAATGAGTGTGTGTGTATCAATGAGTGTGTGTGTCAATGAGTGTGTGTCAATGAGTGTGTGCGTGTGTGTCAATGAGTGTGTGTGTCAATGAGTGTGTGTGTCAATGAGTATGTGTGTGAATGAGTGTGTGTGTGTCAATGAGTGTGTGTGTGTTAATGAGTGTGTGTGTGTGTCAATGAGTGTGTGTGTTAATGAGTGTGTGTGTCAATGAGTGTGTCAATGAGTGTGTGTGTGTCAATGAGTATGTGTGTCAATGAGTGTGTGTCAATGAGTGTGTGTGTGTCAATGAATGTGTGTGTCAATGAGTGTGTGTGTGTGTGTCAATGAGTGTGTGTGTCAATGTGCGTGTGTGTTATGAGTGTGTGTGTGTCAATGAGTCTGTGTGTGTGTGTCAATGAGTGTGTGTGTCATTGAGTGTGAGTGTGTGTCAATGAATATGTGTGTATGTCAATGAGTGTGTCGTATGTATGTCAATGAGTATGTGATATGTGAGTCAATGAGTGTCTGCTTGTGTGTCAATGAGTGTGTCTGTGTCAATTCGTGTGTGAGTCATTTAGTGTGTGTGTCAATGAGTGTCTGTGTCAATTCGGGTGTGTTTGTCAATGAGTGTGTGTGTCAATGAGTGTGTGTGTGTCAATGAGTGTGTGTGTGTCAATGTGTGTGTGTGTCAATGGGTGTGTGTGTGTCAATGAGTGTGTGTGTGTCAATGAGTGTGTGTGTGTCAAGTAGTGTGTGTGTGTCAATGAGTGTGTGTGTCAATGAGTGTGTGTGTGTCAATGATTATGTGTGTCAATGAGTGTGTGTGTGTGTCAATGAGTGTGTGTGTGTTAATGAGTGTGTGTGTGTCAATGAGTGTGTGTTTCAATGAGTGTGTGTTTGAAAATGAATGTGTGTCAATGAGTGTGTTATTCAATGAGTGTCTGTGTCAATGAGTGTGTGTTTGTCAATGAGTGTATGTGTCAATGAGTGTGTGTTAGTCAATGAGTGTCTGTGTAAATTCGTGTGTGTTTGTCAATGAGTGTGTGTGTGTTAATGAGTGTGTGTATGTCAATGAGTGTGTGTGTGTGTCAATGAGTGTGTGTGTGTGTCAATAAGTGTGTATGTGTCAATGAGTGTGTGTGTGTCAATGAGTGTGTGTGTGTAAATGAGTGTGTGTGCGTGTGTGTCAGTGAGTGTGTGTGTCAATGAATGTGTGTGTCAATGAGTATGTGTGTCAATGAGTGTGTGTGTCAATGAGTGTGTGTGTGTTAATGAGTGTGTGTGTGTCAATGAGTGTGTGTGTGTCAATGAGTGTGTGTGTCAATGAGTGTGTGTGCCAATGTGTGTGTCAATGAGTGTGTGTGTGTCAATGAGTGTGTGTATCAATGAGTGTGTGTGTGTTAATGAGTGTGTGTGCGTCAATGAATGTGTGTGTCAATGAGTGTGTGTGTGTCAATGAGTGTGTGTGTCAATGTGCGTGTGTGTTATGAGTGTGTGTGTGTAAATGAGTGTGTGTGTGTCAATGAGTCTGTGTGTGTGTGTCAATGAGTGTGTGTGTCAATGAGTGTGAGTGTGTGTCAATGAATGTGTGTGTATGTCAATGAGTGTGTCGTATGTATGTCAATGAGTATGTGATATGTGAGTCAATGAGTGTGTGCTTGTGTGTCAATGAGTGTGTCTGTGTCAATTCGTGTGTGAGTCAATTAGTGTGTGTGTCAATGAGTGTGTGTGTCAATGAGTGTGTGTGTCAATGAGTGTGTGTGTCAAAGAGTGTATTTGTCAATGAATGTGTCAGAGTCAATTCGTGTGTGTTTGTCAATGAGTTTGTGTGTCAAGGAGTGTGTGTTTGTCAATGAATGTGTGTCAATGAGTGTATTAGTCAATGAGTGTGTGTTATTCAATGAGTGTGTGTTATTCAATGAGTGTCTGTGTCAATGAGTGTGTGTTTGTCAATGAGTGTATGTGTCAGTGAGTGTGTGTTTGTCAATGAGTGTCTGTGTAAATTCGTGTGTGTTTGTCAATGAGTGTGTGTGTCAATGAGTGTGTGTGTGTCAATGAGTGTGTGTATGTCAATGAGTGTGTGTGTGTGTCAATGAGTGTGTGTGTGTCAATGAGTGTGTGTGTCAATGAGTGTGTGTGTGTGTCAATGAGTGTTTGTGTGTCAATTAGTGTGTGTGTCAATGAGTGTGTGTGTCAATGAGTGTGTGTGTGTGTGAATTAGTGTGTATCAATGAGAATGTGTGTCATTGAGTGATTGTGTCAATGAATGTGCGTCAACGACGGTGTGTGTCAATGAATGTGTGTGTCAATGAATGGGTGTGTGTCAATGAGTGTGTGAGTGTGTGTCAAAGAGTGTGTGTGTTATTGAGTGTGTGTGTGTGTCTATGAATGTGTGTGTATGTCAATGAGTGTGTCGTATGTATTTTAATGAGTATGTGATATATGGGTCAATGAGTGTGTGCTTGTGTGTCAATGAGTGTGTGTGTGTGTCAATGAGTGTGTCTGTGTCAATTCGTGTGTGTGTGTCAATGAGTGTGTGTGTGTCAATGAGTGTGTGTGTCAATGAGTGTATTTTTCAATGAGTGTGTCTGTGTCAATTCGTGAGTGTTTGTCAATGAGTGTGTGTGTCAATTCGTGTGTGTTTGTCAATGAGTGTGCCTGTGTAAATTCGTGTGTGTTTTTCAATGAGTGTGTGTGTCAATGAGTTTATGTTTGTCAATGAGTGTGTGTGTCAATGACTGTGTTTGTCAATGAGTGTGTCTGTGTCAATTCGTGTGTGTTTGTCAATGATTGTGTGTGTCAATGAGTGTGTGTTTGTCAATGAGTGTCTGTGTCAATTCGGGTGTGTTTGTCAATGAGTGTGTGTGTCAATGAGTGTGTGTGTGTGTCAATGAGTATGTGTGTGTCAATGAGTGTGTGTGTCAATGAGTGTGTGTGTGTCAATGAGTGTGTGTGTTAATGAATGTGTGTGTGTGTCAATTAGTGTGTGTGTGTCAATGAGTGTGGGTCAATGAGTGTGTGTGTCAATGAGTATGTGTGTCAATGAGTGTGTGTGTGTCAATGAGTGTGTGTGTGTTAATGAGTGTGTGTGTGTCAATGAGTGTGTGTTTTAATAAGTGTGTGGTTGAAAATGAATGTGTGTCAATGAGTGTTATTCAATGAGTGTCTGTGTCAATGAGTGTGTGTTTGTCAATGAGTGTATGTGTCAATGAGTGTGTGTTAGTCAATGAGTGTCTGTGTAAATTCGTGTGTGTTTGTCAATGAGTGTGTGTGTCAATGAGTGTGTGTGTGTCAATGAGTGTGTGTATGTCAATGAGTGTGTGTGTGTGTGTGTCAATGAGTGTGTGTGTCAATGAGTGTGTGTGTCAGTGAGTGTGTGTGTCAATGAGTGTGTGTCAATGAGTATGTGTGTGTCAATGAGTGTGTGTTTGTCAATGAGTGTATGTGTCAATGAGTGTGTGTTTCTCAATGAGTGTCTGTGTCAATTCGGGTGTGTTTGTCAATGAGTGTGTATCTCAATGAGTGTGTGTGTCAATGAGTGTCTGTGTATGTCTATGAGTGTGTGTGTGTGTGTGTCAATGAGTGTATATTTGTGTCAATGTGTGTGTGCGTGTAAATGAGTGTGTGTGTGTCAATGAGTGTGTGTGTATTAATGAGTTTGTGTCAAATAGTGTTTATGTGTCAATGAGTGTGTGTGCGTCAATGATTGTGTGTGTGTCAATGAGTGTGTGTGTGTGTCAATGAGTGTGTCTGTGTCAATTCGTGTGTGTGTGTGTCAATGAGTGTGTGTGTGTCAATGAGTGTGTGTGTCAATGAGTGTGTTTTTCAATGAGTGTGTCTGTGTCAATTCGTGAGTGTTTGTCAATGAGTGTGTGTGTCAATGAGTGTGTGTTTCTCAATGAGTGTCTGTGTCAATTCGGGTGTGTTTGTCAATGAGTGTGTATCTCAATGAGTGTGTGTGTCAATGAGTGTCTGTGTGTCAATGAGTGTTAGTGTCAATGAGTGTGTGTGTCAATGAGTGTGTGTGTGTGTCAATGAGTGTGTGTGTGTCAATGAATGTGTGTGTGTCAATGAGTCTGTGTGTGTGTCAATGAGTGTGTGTATGTGAATGAGTGTGTGTGTCAAATAGTGTTTATGTATCAATGAGTGTGTGTGTCAATGAGTGTGTGTGTGTCAATGAGCGTGTGTGTCAATGAGTGTGTGTGTCAATGAGTGTGTGTCAATTCGTATGTGTTTGTCAATGAGTGTGTGTCAATGAGTGTTTGTGTGTGTATCAATGAATGTGTGTGTGTCAATGAGTGTTTGTATGTCAATGAGTGTGTGTGTCAAATAGTGTTTATGTATCAATGAGTGTGTGTGTCAATGAGTGTGTGTGTGTTAATGAGTGTGTGTGGTGTGTATCAATGAGTGTGTGTGTGTCAATGAGTGTGTGTGTGTCAATGAGTGTGTGTGTCAATGAGTGTGTTTGTGTCAATGAATGTGTGTGTGTGTGTCAATGACTGTGTGTGTGTCAAAGAGTGTGTGTGTCAATGAGTGTGTGTGTGTCAATGAGTGTGTGTGTGTCAATGAGTGTGTGTGTGTCAATGAGTGTGTTTGTGTCAATGAGTGTGTGTGTCAATGAGTGTGTGTGTCAATGAGTGTGTGTGTGTCAATGAGTGTGTGTGTCAATGAGTGTGTGTGTGTCGATGCGTGTGTGTGTGTGTGTGTGTGTCAGTTAGTGTGTGTGTGTCAATGAGTGTATGTGTGTCAATAAGTGTGTGTGTGTCAATGACTGTGTGTGTGTCAATGAGTGTGTGTGTGTCAATGAGTGTGTGTGTCAATGAGTGTGTGTGTCAATGAGTGTGTGTGTCAATGAGTGTGTGTGTGAATTAGTGTGTATCAATGAGAATGTGTGTCATTGAGTGATTGTGTCAATGAATGTGCGTCAACGACGGTGTGTGTCAATGAATGTGTGTGTGTCAATGAGTGTGTGTCAATGAGTGTGTGTGTGTGTGAATTAGTGTGTATCAATGAGAATGTGTGTCATTGAGTGATTGTGTCAATGAATGTGCGTCAATGACGGTGTGTGTCAATGAATGTGTGTGTGTCAATGAGTGTGTGTCAAAGAGTGTGTGTTTTATTGAGTGTGTGCGTGTGTCAATGAATGTGTGTGTATGTCAATGAGTGTGTCGTATGTATTTTAATGAGTATGTGATATATGGGTCAATAAGTGTGTGCTTGTGTGTCAATGAGTGTGTGTGTGTGTGTCAATTCGTGTGTGTGTGTGTCAATGAGTGTGTGTGTGTCAATGAGTGTGTGTGTCAATGAGTGTATTTTTCAATGAGTGTGTCTGTGTCAATTCGTGAGTGTTTGTCAATGAGTGTGTGTGTCAATTCGTGTGTGTTTCTCAATGAGTGTCTGTGTCAATTCGGGTGTGTTTGTCAATGAGTGTGTGTGTCAATGAGTGTTTGTGTGTCAATGAGTGTTAGTGTCAATAGTGTGTGTGTCAATAAGTGTGTGTGTCAATGAGTGTGTGTGTGTCAATGAATGTGTGTGTGTCAATAAGTCTGTGTGTGTGTGTGTCAATGAGTGTGTGTATGTCAATGAGTGTGTGTGTCAAATAGTGTTTATGTATCAATGAGTGTGTGTGTGTCAATGAGTGTGTGTGTGTGTCAATGAGTGTGTGTGGTGTGTATCAATGAGTGTGTGTGTGTCAATGAGTGTGTGTGTCAATGAGTCTGTTTGTGTCAATGACTGTCTGTGTCTATTCGTGTGTGTTTGTCAATGGGTGTGTGTGTCAATGAGTGTGTGTGTCAATGAGTGTGTGTCAATTCGTATGTGTTTGTCAATGAGTGTGTGTGTGTCAATGAGTGTTTGTGTGTGTATCAATGAGTGTGTGTGTGTCAATGAGTGTGTGTATGTCAATGAGTGTGTGTGTTAAATAGTGTTTATGTATCAATGAGTGTGTGTGTGTGTCAATGAGTGTGTGTGTGTTAATGAGTGTGTGTGGTGTGTATCAATGAGTGTGTGTGTGTCAATGAGTGTGTGTGTCAATGAGCGTGTGTGTCAATGAGTGTGTTTGTTTCAATGAATGTGTGTGTGTGTCAATGAGTGTGTGTGTGTCAAAGAGTGTGTGTGTGTCAATGAGTGTGTGTGTGTCAATGAGTGTTTGTGTGTCAATGAGTGTGTTTGTGTCAATGAGTGTGTGTGTCAATGAGTGTGTGTGTGTCAATGAGTGTGTGATTGTCAATGAGTGTGTGTGTGTCAATGAGTGTTTGTGTGTCAATGAGTGTTTGTGTGTCAATGAGTGTGTTTGTGTCAATGAGTGTGTGTGTCAATGAGTGTGTGTGTGTTAATGAGTGTGTGTGTCAATGAGTGTGTGTGTGTCGATGTGTGTGTCAGTTAGTGTGTGTGTGTCAATGAGTGTATGTGTGTCAATAAGTGTGTGTGTGTCAATGACTGTGTGTGTGTCAATGAGTGTGTGTGTGTGTCAATGTGTGTGTGTGTCAATGAGTGTGTGTGTCAATGAGTGTGTGTGTATGTCAATGAGTGTGAGTGTGCGTGTAAATGAGTGTGTGTGTGTCAATGAGTGTGTGTGTGTGTTAATGAGTGTGTCAAATATAGTTTATGTGTCAATGAGTGTGTGTGTGTCAATGATTGTGTGTGTGTCAATGAGTGAGTGCGTGTGTGTGTCAATTAGTGTGTGTGTGTCAAAGAGTGTGTGTGTCAATGAGTGTGTGTGTCAATGAGTGTGTTTGTGTCAATGAGTGTGTGTGTCAATGAGTGTGTGTGTCAATGAGTGTGTGTGTTAATGAGTGTGTGTGTCAATGAGTATGTGTCAATGAGTGTGTGTTTGTCAATGAGTGTGTGTTTGTCAATGAGTGTATGTGTCAATTCGTGTGTTTGTCAATGGTTGTGTGTGTCAATGAGTATGTGTGTGTCAATGAGTGTATGTGTGTCAATGAGTGTGTGTGCCAATGGTTGTATTGTATGCATCAATGAGTGTGTCAATGAGTGTGTGTCAATGATTGTGTGTCAAGTAATGTGTTGTGTATGTATGTCAATGAGTGTGTGGTATGTGTGTCAATAAGTGTGTCTCACTCAGTGTTTGGTATGTGTGTCAATGAGTGTGTGTCAATGAGTGTGTATTGTGTACGTGTGTCAATGAGTGTGTGCCAATGAGTGTGTGTCAATCAATATGTGTTAATGAGTGTGTGTCAATGAGTGTGTGTTGTGTACTTGTGTCAATAAGTGTGTGTCAATGAGAGTGTGTTGTGTACTTGTGTCAATAATTTTGTGTCAATGAGTGTGTGTCAATGAGTATGTGGTATGTGTGTCAATGAGTGTGTGTCAATTAGTGTATGTTAAGTACGTGTGTCAATGAGTGTGTTTTGTAAAAGTATGTCAGTGAGTGTGTGTTGTGTCTCTGTGTCAATGAGTGTGTGTGTGTCAATGAGTGTTTGTGTGTCAATGAGTGTGTCTGTGTGTGTGAATTAGTGTATATCAATGAGAATGTGTGTCATTGAGTGTGTGTCTCAATGTTTGTGTGTGTCAATGAGTGTCTGTGTGTCAATGATTGTTAGTGTCAATGAGTGTGTGTGTCAATGAGTGTGTTTGTCAGAGAGTGTGTGTGTGTCAATGAGTGTGTGTGTTAATGAGTGTGTGTGTCAATGAGTATGTGTCAATGAGTGTGTGTTTGTCAATGAGTGTGTGTTTGTCAATGAGTGTATGTGTCAATTCGTGTGTTTGTCAATGGTTGTGTGTGTCAATGAGTATGTGTGTGTCAATGAGTGTATGTGTGTCAATGAGTGTGTGTGCCAATGGTTGTATTGTATGCATCAATGAGTGTGTCAATGAGTGTGTGTCAATGATTGTGTGTCAAGTAATGTGTTGTGTATATATGTCAATGAGTGTGTGGTATGTGTGTCAATAAGTGTGTCTCACTCAGTGTTTGGTATGTGTGTCAATGAGTGTGTGTCAATGAGTGTGTATTGTGTACGTGTGTCAATGAGTGTGTGCCAATGAGTGTGTGTCAATGAATATGTGTTAATGAGTGTGTGTCAATGAGTGTGTGTTGTGTACTTGTGTCAATAAGTGTGTGTCAATGAGTGTGTGCTGTGTATTTGCGTCAATAATTTTGTGTCAATGAGTGTGTGTCAATTAGTGTATGTTAAGTACGTGTGTCAATGAGTGTGTTTTGTGAAAGTATGTCAGTGAGTATGTGTTGTGTCTCTGTGTCAATGAGTGTGTGTGTGTCAATGAGTGTTTGTGTGTCAATGAGTGTGTGTGTGTGTGAATTAGAATGTATCAATGAGAATGTGTGTCATTGAGTGATTGTGTCAATGAATGTGCGTCAACGACGGTGTGTGTCAATGAATGTGTGTGTCAATGAATGTGTGTGTGTCAATGAGTGTGTGAGTGTGTGTCAAAGAGTGTGTATGTTATTGAATGTGTGTGTATGTCAATGAGTGTGTCGTATGTATTTTAATGAGTATGTGATATATGGGTCAATGAGTGTGTGCTTGTGTGTCAATGAGTGTGTGTGTGTGTCAATGAGTGTGTCTGTGTCAATTCGTGTGTGTGTGTCAATGAGTGTGTGTGTGTCAATGAGTGTGTGTGTCAATGAGTGTTTTTTTCAATGAGTGTGTCTGTGTCAATTCGTGAGTGTTTGTCAATGAGTGTGTGTGTCAATGAGTGTGTGTGTCAATGAGTGTGTTTGTCAATGAGTTTGTCTGTGTCAATTCGTGTGTGTTTGTCAATGAGTGTGTGTGTCAATGAGTGTGTGTTTGTAAATGAGTGTCTATGTCAATTCGGGTGTATTTGTCAATGAGTGTGTATCTCAATGAGTGTGTGTGTCAATGAGTGTCTGTGTGTCAATGAGTGTTAGTGTCACTGAGTGTGTGTGTCAATGAGTGTGTGTGTGTCAATGAGTGTGTGTGTCAATGAATGTGTGTGTGTCAATGAGTGTGTGTGTCAAATAATGTTTATGTATCAATGAGTATGTGTGTGTGTTAATGAGTGTGTGTGTGTCAATGAGTGTGTGTGGTGTGTATCAATGAGTTTGTGTGTGTCAATGAGTGTGTGTGTCAATGAGTGTGTGTGTCAATGAGTGTGTTTGTGTCAATGAATGTGTGTGTGTGTGTGTCAATGAGTGTGTGTGTGTGTCAATGACTGTGTGTGTGTCAATGAGTGTGTGTGTCAATGAGTGTGTGTGTCAATTAGTGTGTGTAAATGAGTGTGTGTGTGTCTGTGAGTGTGTGTGTCAATGAGTGTGTGTGTCAATGAGTGTGTGTGTGTCAAAGAGTGTGTGTGTCAATGAGTGTGTTAGTGTCAATGAGTGTGTGTGTGTCAATGAGTGTGTGTGTGTTAATGAGTGTCTGTGTGTAAATGAGTGTGTTTGTGTCAATGAGTGTGTGTGTCAGTTAGTGTGTGTGTCAATGAGTGTCTGTGTGTCAATGAGTGTGTGTGTCAATGACTGTGTGTGTGTCAATGAGTGTATGTGTGTGTCAATGAGTGTGTGGGTCAATGAGTGTGTGTGTATGTCTATGAGTGTGTGTGTGTGTCAATGAGTGTATATTTGTGTGTCAATGTGTGTGTGCGTGTAAATGAGTGTGTGTGTGTCAATGAGTGTGTGTGTGTGTTAATGAGTGTGTGTTAAATAGTGTTTATGTGTCAATGAGTGTGTGTGTGTGTCAATGATTGTGTGTGTGTCAATGAGTGTGTGCGTGTGTGTGTCAATGAGTGTGTGTCAATGAGTGTGTGTGTCAATGAGTGTGTTTGTGTCAATGAGTGTGTGTGTGTGTCAATGACTCTGTGTGTGTCAATGAGTGTGTGTGTGTCAATGAGTGTGTGTGTCAATGAGTGGGTGTGTCAATGAGTGTGTGTCAATGAGTGTGTGTGTGTCAATGAGTGTGTGTTTGTCAATGAGTGTATGTGTCAATTCGTGTGTTTGTCAATGGTTGTGTGTGTCAATGAGTATGTGTGTGTCAATGAGTGTATGTGTGTCAATGAGTGTGTGTGCCAATGATTGTATTGTATGCATCAATGAGTGTGTCAATGAGTGTGTGTCAATGATTGTGTGTCAAGTAATGTGTTGTGTATGTATGTCAATGAGTGTGTGGTATGTGTGTCAATAAGTGTGTCTCACTCAGTGTTTGGTATGTGTGTCAATGAGTGTGTGTCAATGAGTGTGTATTGTGTACGTGAATCAATGAGTGTGTGCCAATGAGTGTGTGTCAATGAAAACGTGTTAATGAGTGTGTGTCAATGAGTGTGTGCTGTGTACTTGTGTCAATAATTTTTTGTCAATGAGTATGTGTCAATGAGTATGTGGTATGTGTGCCAATGAGTGTGTGTCAATTAGTGTGTGTTAAGTACATGTGTCAATGAGTGTGTTTTGTGAAAGTATGTCAGTGAGTGTGTGTTGTGTCTCTGTGTCAATGCGTGTGTGTGTGTCAAATAGTGTTTATGTGTCAATGAGTGTGTGTGTGTCAATGATTGTGTGTGTGTCAATGAGTGTGTGTGTCAATGAGTGTGTGTGTCAATGAGTGTGTGTGTCAATGAGTGTGTTTGTCTCAATGATTGTGTGTGTGTGTCAATGAGTGTGTGTGTGTCAATGAGTGTGTGTGTCAATGAGTGTGTGTCAATGAGTGTGTGTCAATGAGTGTGTGTGTGTCAATGAGTGTATGTGTCAATTCGTGTGTTTGTCAATGGTTGTGTGTGTCAATGAGTATGTTTGTGTCAATGAGTGTATGTGTGTCAATGAGTGTGTGTGCCAATGATTGTATTGTATGCATGAATGAGTGTGTCAATGAGTGTGTGTCAATGATTGTGTGTCAAGTAATGTGTTGTGTATGTATGTCAATGAGTGTGTGGTATGTGTGTCAATAAGTGTGTCTCACTCAGAGTTTGGTATGTATGTCAATGAGTGTGTGTCAATGAGTGTGTATTGTGTACGTGTGTCAATGAGTGTGTGCCAATGAGTGTGTGTCAATGAATACGTGTTAATGAGTGTGTGTCAATGAGTGTGTGTTGTGTACTTTTGTCAATAAGTTTGTGTCAATGAGTGTGTGCTGTGTACTTGTGTCAATAATTTTGTGTCAATGAGTATGTGTCAATGAGTATGTGGTATGTGTGTCAATGAGTGTGTGTCAATTAGTGTATGTTAATTACGTGTGTCAATGAGTGTGTTTTGTGAAAGTATGTCAGTGAGTGTGTGTTGTGTCTCTGTGTCAATGAGTGTCTGTGTGTGTGTAAATGAGTGTTTGTGTGTCAATGAGTGTGTGTGTGTGTGTGTGTGTGAATTAGTGTGTATCAATGAGAATGTGTGTCATTGAGTGATTGTGTCAATGAATTTGCCTCAACGACGGTGTGTGTCAATGAATGTGTGTGTAAATGAATGTGTGTGTGTCAATGAGTGTGTGTCAAAGAGTGTGTGTGTTATTGAGTGTGTGTGTGTCAATTAATGTGTGTGTATGTCAATGAGTGTGTGTGTCAATGACTGTGTGTCTCAATGAGTGTGTGTGTCAATGAGTGTGTGTAAATGAGTGTGTGTGTGTCAATGAGTGTGTGTGTCAATGAGTTTGTGTGTCAATGAGTGTGTCAAAGAGTGTGTGTGTCAATGAGTGTGTGAGTGTCAATGAGTGTGTGTGTGTCAATGAGTGTGTGTGTGTAAATGAGTGTGTTTGTGTCAATGAGTGTGTGTGTCAGTTAGTGTGTGTCTGTCAATGAGTGTCTGTGTGTCAATGAGTGTGTGTGTCAATGACTGTGTGTATTGTCAATGAGTGTATGTGTGTGTCAATGAGTGTGTGTGTCAATGAGTGTGTGTCAATGAGTGTGTGTGTATGTCTATGAGTGTGTGTGTGTGTGTCAATGAGTGTATATTTGTGTGTAAATGTGTGTGTGCGTGTAAATGAGTGTGTGTGTGTCAATGAATGTGTGTGTGTCATGGAGTGTGTGTGTCAAATAATGTTTATGTATCAATGAGTGTGTGTGTGTGTGTCAATGAGTGTGTGTGTCAATGAGTTTGTGTGGTGTGTATCAATGAGTGTGTTTGTCAATGAGTGTGTGTGTCAATGAGTGTGTGTGTCAATGAGTGTGTTTTTGTCAATGACTGTGTGTGTGTCAATGAGTGTGTGTGTGTCAATGAGTGTGTGTGTGTCAATGAGTGTGTGTGTGTCAATGAGTGTGTGTGTGTCAATGAGTGTGTGTGTCAATGAGTGTGTGTGTGTATTAGTGTGTGTAAATGAGTGTGTGTGTGTCAATGAGTGTGTGTGTCAATGAGTTTGTGTGTCAATGAGTGTGTGTGTGTCAAAGAGTGTGTGTGTCAATGAGTGTGTTAGTGTCAATGAGTGTGTGTGTGTCAATGAGTGTGTGTGTGTCAATGAGTGTATGTGTGTGTCAATGAGTGTGTGTGTCAATGAGTGTGTGTGTCAATGAGTGTGTGTGTATGTCTGTGAGTGTGTGTGTGTGTCAATGAGTGTGTGCGTGTAAATGTGTATCAATGAGAATGTGTGTCATTGAGTGATGGTGTCAATGAATGTGCGTCAACGACGGTGTGTGTCAAAGGAATGTGTGTGTCAATGAATGTGTGTGTGTCAAAGAGTGTGTGTGTTATTGAGTGTGTGTGTGTCAATGAATGTGTGTGTATGTCAATGAGTGTGTCGTATGTATTTTAATGAGTATGTGATATATGGGTCAATGAGTGTGTGCTTGTGTGTCAATGAGTGTGTGTGTGTGTCAATGAGTGTGTCTTTGTCAATTCATGTGTGTGTGCGTCAATGAGTGTGTGTGTGTCAATGAGTGTGTGTGTCAATGAGTGTATTTTTCAATGAGTGTGTCTGTGTCAATTCGTGAGTGTTTGTCAATGAGTGTGTGTGTCAATTCGTGTGTGTTTGTCAATGAGTGTGTCTGTGTCAATTCGTGTGTGTTTTTCAATGTGTGTGTCAATGAGTGTGTGTTTGTCAATGAGTGTGTTTGTCAATGAGTGTGTTTTTTTTCAATGAGTGTGTCTGTGCAATTCGTGTGTGTTTGTCAATGAGTGTGTGTGTCAATGAGTGTCTGTGTGTCAATGAGTGTTAGTGTCAATGAGTGTGTGTGTCAATGAGTGTGTGTGTCAATGAGTGTGTTTGTAAATGAGTGTGTGTGTGTCAATGAATGTGTGTGTCAATGAGTCTGTGTGTGTGTCAATGAGTGTGTGTGTGTCAATGAGTGTGTGTTTGTCAATGACTGTCTGTGTCAATTCGTGTGTGTTTGTCAATGGGTGTGTGTGTCAATGAGTGTGTGTGTCAATGAGTGTGTGTGTCAATTCGTATGCTTTTGTCAATGAGTGTGTGTGTGTCAATGAGTGTTTGTGTGTGTGTCAATGAGTGTGTGTGTGTGTCAATGAGTGTGTGTATGTCAATGAGTGTGTGTGTCAAATAGTGTTTATGTATCAATGAGTGTGTGTGTGTTAATGAGTGTGTGTGTGTTAATGAGTGTGTGTGGTGTGTGTCAACGAGTGTGTGTGTGTCAATGAATGTGTGTGTCAATGAGTGTGTGTGTCAATGAGTATGTTTGTGTCAATGAATGTATGTGTGTGTGTTAATGAGTGTGTGTGTGTCAATGAGTGTGTGTGTGTCAATGACTGTGTGTGTCAATGACTGTGTGTGTCAATGAGTGTGTGTGTCAATGAGTGTGTGTAAATGAGTGTATGTGTGTCAATGAGTGTGAGTGTCAATGAGTTTGTGTGTCAATGAGTGTGTGTGTGTCAAAGAGTGTGTTTGTCAATGAGTGTGTGAGTGTCAATGAGTGTGTGTGTGTCAATGAGTGTGTGTATGTCAATGAGTGTGTGTGTGTCAATGAGTGTGTGTGTCAATGAGTGTGTGTGTTTCAATGAGTGTGTGTGTGTCAATAAGTGTGTGTGTGTCAATGAGTGTGTGTGTGTCAATGAGTGTGTGTTTGTGAATGACTGTCTGTGTCAATTCGTGTGTGTTTGTCAATGGGTGGGTGTGTCAATGAGTGTGTGTGTCAATGAGTGTGTCTGTCAATTCGTATGTGTTTGTCAATGAGTGTGTGTGTGTCAATGAGTGTTTGTGTGTGTGTCAATGAGTGTGTGTGTGTCAATGAGTGTGTGTATGTCAATGAGTGTGTGTGTCAAATAGTGTTTATGTATCAATGAGTGTGTGTGTGTTAATGAGTGTGTGTGTGTTAATGAGTGTGTGTGGTGTGTGTCAACGAGTGTGTGTGTGTCAATGAATGTGTGTGTCAATGAGTGTGTGTGTCAATGAGTACGTTTGTGTCAATGAATGTATGTGTGTGTGTTAATGAGTGTGTTTATGTCAATGAGTGTGTGTGTGTCAATGAGTGTGTGTGTCAATGACTGTGTGTGTAAATGAGTGTGTGTGTCAATGAGTGTTTGCCAATGAGTGTGTGTGTGTCAATGAGTGTGTGTCAATGAGTGTGTTTCTGTGTCAATGAGTGTGTTTGTCAATGAGTGTGTGTGTGTCAATGAGTGTTTGTGTGTCAATGAGTGTGTGTGTCAATGGGTGTCTGTGTGTGTGAATTAGTGTGTATCAATGAGAATGTGTGTCATTGAGTGATGGTGTCAATGAATGTGCGTCAACGACGGTGTGTGTCAAAGGGATGTGTGTGTCAATGAATGTGTGTGTGTCAATGAGTGTGTGAGTGTGTGTCAAAGAGTGTGTGTGTTATTGAGTGTGTGTGTGTCAATGAATGTGTGTGTATGTCAATGAGTGTGTCGTATGTATTTTAATGAGTATGTGATATATGGGTCAATGAGTGTGTGCTTGTGTGTCAATGAGTGTGTGTGTGTGTCAATGAGTGTGTCTTTGTCAATTCGTGTGTGTGTGCGTCAATGAGTGTGTGTGTGTCAATGAGTGTGTGTGTCAATGAGTGTATTTTTCAATGAGTGTGTCTGTGTCAATTCGTGAGTGTTTGTCAATGAGTGTGTGTGTCAATTCGTGTGTGTTTGTCAATGAGTGTGTCTGTGTCAATTCGTGTGTGTTTTTCAATGTGTTTTGTCAATGAGTGTGTGTTTGTCAATGAGTGTGTTTGTCAATGAGTGTGTTTTTTTTCAATGAGTGTGTCTGTGCAATTCGTGTGTGTTTGTCAATGAGTGTGTGTGTCAATGAGTGTCTCTGTGTCAATGAGTGTTAGTGTCAATGAGTGTGTGTGTCATTGAGTGTGTTTGTAAATGAGTGTGTGTGTGTCAATGAATGTGTGTGTGTCAATGAGTCTGTGTGTGTGTCAATGAGTGTGTGTGTGTGTCAATGAGTGTGTGTTTGTCAATGACTGTCTGTGTCAATTCGTGTGTGTTTGTCAATGGGTGTGTGTGTCAATGAGTGTGTGTGTCAATGAGTGTGTGTGTCAATGAGTGTGTGTGTCAATTCGTATGTGTTTGTCAATGAGTGTGTGTGTGTCAATGAGTGTTTGTGTGTGTGTGAATGAGTGTGTATGTGTGTCAATGAGTGTGTGTATGTCAATGAGTGTGTGTGTCAAATAGTGTTTATGTATCAATGAGTGTGTGTGTGTTAATGAGTGTGTGTGTGTTAATGAGTGTGTGTGGTGTGTGTCAACGAGTGTGTGTGTGTCAATGAATGTGTGTGTCAATGAGTGTGTGTGTCAATGAGTATGTTTGTGTCAATGAATGTATGTGTGTGTGTTAATGAGTGTGTGTGTGTCAATGAGTGTGTGTGTGTCAATGACTGTGTGTGTCAATGAATGTGTGTGTCAATGAGTGTGTGTGTGTCAATGAGTGTGAGTGTCAATGAGTTTGTGTGTCAATGAGTGTGTGTGTGTCAAAGAGTGTGTTTGTCAATGAGTGTGAGAGTGTCAATGAGTGTGTGTGTGTCAATGAGTGTGTGTATGTCAATGAGTGTGTGTGTGTCAATGAGTGTGTGTGTCAATGAGTGTGTGTGTTTCAATGAGTGTGTGTGTGTCAATAAGTGTGTGTGTGTCAATGAGTGTGTGTGTCAATGAGTGTGTGTTTGTCAATGACTGTCTGTGTCAATTCGTGTGTGTTTGTCAATGGGTGGGTGTGTCAATGAGTGTGTGTGTCAATGAGTGTGTGTGTCAATGAGTGTGTCTGTCAATTCGTATGTGTTGGTCAATGAGTGTGTGTGTGTCAATGAGTGTTTGTGTGTGTGTCAATGAGTGTTTGTGTGTGTGTCAATGAGTGTGTGTGTGTGTCAATGAGTGTGTGTATGTCAATGAGTGTGTGTGTCAAATAGTGTTTATGTATCAATGAGTGTGTGTGTGTTAATGAGTGTGTGTGTGTTAATGAGTGTGTGTGGTGTGTGTCAACGAGTGTGTGTGTGTCAATGAATGTGTGTGTCAATGAGTGTGTGTGTCAATGAGTATGTTTGTGTCAATGAATATATGTGTGTGTGTTAATGAGTGTGTTTATGTCAATGAGTGTGTGTGTGTCAATGAGTGTGTGTGTCAATGACTGTGTGTGTCAATGAGTGTGTGTGTCAATGAGTGTGTGTAAATGAGTGTGTGTGTGTCAATGAGTTTGAGTGTCAATGAGTTTGTGTGTCAATGAGTGTGTGTGTCAAAGAGTGTGTGTGTCAATGAGTGTGTGAGTGTCAATGAGTGTGTGTGTGTCAATGAGTGTGTGTGTGTCAATGAGTGTGTGTGTCAATGAGTGTGTGTGTGTCAATGAGTGTGTGTCAATAAGTGTGTGTGTGTCTATGAGTGTGTGTGTCAGTTAGTGTGTGTGTGTAAATGAGTGTCTGTGTGTCAATGAGTGTGTGTGTGTCAATGACTGTGTGTGTGTCAATGAGTGTGTGTTTCAATGAATGTGTGTGTGTCAATGAGTGTGTGTGTGTGTCACTGAGTGTGTGTGTCAATGAGTGTGTGTTTGTCAATGACTGTGTGTGTCAATGAGTGTGTGTTTGTCAATGAGTCTCTGTGTCAATTCGTGTATGTTTGTCAATGAGTGTGTGTGTCTATGAGTGTGGGTGTGTGTCAATGAGTGTGTGTGTGTCAATGAGTGTGTGTGTCAATGAGTTTGTGTGTGTCAATGAGTGTGTGTGTGTCAATGAGTGTGTGTGTCAATGAGTGTGTGTGTGTGTGTCAATGAGTGTGTGTATGTCAATGAATGTGTGTGTGTCAAATAGTGTGTGTGTGTCAATGAGTGTGTGTGTGTCAATGAGTGTGTGTGTGTCAATGAGTGTGTGTGTCAATGAGTTTGTGTGTGTCATTGAGTGTGTGTGTGTCAATGAGTGTGTGTGTCAATGAGTGTGCGTGTGTCAATGAGTGTGTGTGTCAATAAGTGTGTGTGTCAATGAGTGTGTTTGTCAATGAGTGTGTGTGTGTCAATGAGTGTGTGTCAATGAGTGTGTTTCTGTGTCAATGAGTGTGTTTGTCAAGGAGTGTGTGAGTGTCAATGAGTGTGTGTGTGTCAATGAGTGTGTGTGTCAATGAGTGTGTGTGTGTCAATGAGTGTGTGTGTCAATGAGTGTGTGTGTGTCAATGAGTGTGTGTGTGTCAATAAGTGTGTGTGTGTCTATGAGTGTGTGTGTCAGTTAGTGTGTGTGTGTAAATGAGTGTCTGTGTGTCAATGAGTGTGTGTTTCAATGAGTGTGTGTGTGTCAATGAGTGTGTGTTTCAATGAGTGTGTGTGTGTCAATGAGTGTGTGTGTGTGTCACTGAGTGTGTGTGTGTCAATGAGTGTGTGTTTGTCAATGACTGTGTGTGTCAATGAGTGTGTGTTTGTCAATGAGTCTCTGTGTCAATTCGTGTGTGTTTGTCAATGAGTGTGTGTGTCTATGAGTGTGGGTGTGTGTCAATGAGTGTGAGTTTGTCAATTCGTGTGTGTTTGTCAATGAGTGTGTTTCAATGAGTGCGTGTGTGTGTGTCAATGAGTGTGTGTATGTCAATGAATGTGTGTGTGTCAAATAGTGTGTGTATGTCAATGAGTGTGTGTGTGTCAATGAGTGTGTGTGTCAATGAGTTTGTGTGTGTCAATGAGTGTGTGTGTGTCAATGAGTGTGTGTGTCAATGAGTGTGCGTGTGTCAATGAGTGTGTGTGTCAATAAGTGTGTGTGTCAATGAGTGTGTTTGTCAATGAGTGTGTGTGTGTCAATGAGTGTGTGTGTCAATGAGTGTGTGTGTGTATTAGTGTGTGTGTCAATGAGTGTGCGTGTGTCAATGAGTGTGTGTGTCAATAAGTGTGTGTGTCAATGAGTGTGTTTGTCAATGAGTGTGTGTGTGTCAATGAGTGTGTGTCAATGAGTGTGTTTCTGTGTCAATGAGTGTGTTTGTCAATGAGTGTGTGTGTGTCAATGAGTGTTTGTGTGTCAATGAGTGTGTGTGTCAATGAGTGTCTGTGTGTGTGAATTAGTGTGTATCAATGAGAATGTGTGTCATTGAGTGATGGTGTCAATGAATGTGCGTCAACGACGGTGTGTGTCAAAGGAATGTGTGTGTCAAAGGAATGTGTGTGTGTCAATGAGTGTGTGAGTGTGTGTCAAAGAGTGTGTGTGTTATTGAGTGTGTGTGTGTCAATGAATGTGTGTGTATGTCAATGAGTGTGTCGTATGTATTTTAATGAGTATGTGATATATGGGTCAATGAGTGTGTGCTTGTGTGTCAATGAGTGTGTGTGTGTGTCAATGAGTGTGTCTTTGTCAATTCGTGTGTGTGTGCGTCAATGAGTGTGTGTGTGTCAATGAGTGTGTGTGTCAATGAGTGTATTTTTCAATGAGTGTGTCTGTGTCAATTCGTGAGTGTTTGTCAATGAGTGTGTGTGTCAATTCGTGTGTGTTTGTCAATGAGTGTGTCTGTGTCAATTCGTGTGTGTTTTTCAATGTGTTTTGTCAATGAGTGTGTGTTTGTCAATGAGTGTGTTTGTCAATGAGTGTGTTTTTTTTCAATGAGTGTGTCTGTGCAATTCGTGTGTGTTTGTCAATGAGTGTGTGTGTCAATGAGTGTCTGTGTCAATGAGTGTTAGTGTCAATGAGTGTGTGTGTCAATGAGTGTGTTTGTAAATGAGTGTGTGTGTGTCAATGAATGTGTGTGTGTCAATGAGTCTGTGTGTGTGTCAATGAGTGTGTGTGTGTGTCAATGAGTGTGTGTTTGTCAATGACTGTCTGTGTCAATTCGTGTGTGTTTGTCAATGGGTGTGTGTGTCAATGAGTGTGTGTGTCAATGAGTGTGTGTGTCAATTCGTATGTGTTTGTCAATGAGTGTGTGTGTGTCAATGAGTGTTTGTGTGTGTGTGAATGAATGTGTATGTGTGTCAATGAGTGTGTGTATGTCAATGAGTGTGTGTGTCAAATAGTGTTTATGTATCAATGAGTGTGTGTGTGTTAATGAGTGTGTGTGTGTTAATGAGTGTGTGTGGTGTGTGTCAACGAGTGTGTGTGTGTCAATGAATGTGTGTGTCAATGAGTGTGTGTGTCAATGAGTATGTTTGTGTCAATGAATGTATGTGTGTGTGTTAATGAGTGTGTGTGTCAATGAGTGTGTGTGTGTCAATGACTGTGTGTGTCAATGACTGTGTGTGTCAATGAGTGTGTGTGTGTCAATGAGTGTGAGTGTCAATGAGTTTGTGTGTCAATGAGTGTGTCTGTCAATTCGTATGTGTTTGTCAATGAGTGTGTGTGTGTCAATGAGTGTTTGTGTGTGTGTCAATGAGTGTGTGTGTGTGTCAATGAGTGTGTGTATGTCAATGAGTGTGTTTGTCAAATAGTGTTTATGTATCAATGAGTGTGTGTGTGTTAATGAGTGTGTGTGTGTTAATGAGTGTGTGTGGTGTGTGTCAACGAGTGTGTGTGTGTCAATGAATGTGTGTGTCAATGAGTGTGTGTGTCAATGAGTATGTTTGTGTCAATGAATGTATGTGTGTGTGTTAATGAGTGTGTTTATGTCAATGAGTGTGTGTGTGTCAATGAGTGTGTGTGTCAATGACTGTGTGTGTCAATGAGTGTGTGTGTCAATGAGTGTGTGTAAATGAGTGTGTGTGTGTCAATGAGTTTGAGTGTCAATGAGTTTGTGTGTCAATGAGTGTGTGTGTGTCAAAGAGTGTGTGTGTCAATGAGTGTGTGAGTGTCAATGAGTGTGTGTGTGTCAATGAGTGTGTGTGTGTCAATGAGTGTGTGTGTGTCTATGAGTGTGTGTGTCAATGAGTGTGTGTGTCAATGAGTGTGTGTGTCAATGAGTGTGTGTGTGTCAATGAGTGTGTGTGTGTCAATGAGTGTGTGTGTCAATGAGTGTGTGTGTGTCAATAAGTGTGTGTGTGTCTATGAGTGTGTGCGTTAGTTAGTGTGTGTGTCAATGAGTGTGTGTGTCAATGAGTGTGTGTGTGTCAATAAGTGTTTGTGTGTCAATGAGTGTGTGTGTGTAAATGAGTGTCTGTGTGTCAATGAGTGTGTGTGTGTCAATGACTGTGTGTGTGTCAATGAGTGTGTGTTTCAATGAATGTGTGTGTGTCAATGAGTGTGTGTGTGTGTCACTGAGTGTGTGTGTCAATGAGTGTGTGTTTGTCAATGACTGTGTGTGTCAATGAGTGTGTGTTTGTCAATGAGTGTGTGTGTCTATGAGTGTGGGTGTGTGTCAATGAGTGTGAGTTTGTCAATTCGTGTGTGTTTGTCAATGAGTGTGTGTTTGTCAATGAGTCTCTGTGTCAATTCGTGTATGTTTCTCAATGAGTGTGTGTGTCTATGAGTGTGGGTGTGTGTCAATGAGTGTGAGTTTGTCAATTCGTGTGTGTTTGTCAATGAGTGTGTTTCAATGAGTGGGTGTGTGTGTGTGTCAATGAGTGTGTGTGTGTCAATGAGTGTGTGTATGTCAATGAATGTGTGTGTGTCAAATAGTGTGTGTGTGTCAATGAGTGTGTGTGTGTCAATGAGTGTGTGTGTGTCAATGAGTGTGTGTGTCAATGAGTTTGTGTGTGTCAATGAGTGTGTGTGTGTCAATGAGTGTGTGTGTCAATGAGTGTGCGTGTGTCAATGAGTGTGTGTGTCAATAAGTGTGTGTGTCAATGAGTGTGTTTGTCAATGAGTGTGTGTGTGTCAATGAGTGTGTGTCAATGAGTGTGTTTCTGTGTCAATGAGTGTGTTTGTCAAGGAGTGTGTGTGTGTGTGTCAATGAGTGTGTGTGTCAATGAGTGTGTGTGTTAATGAGTGTGTGTGTGTCAATGAGTGTGTGTGTTTTAATGAGTGTGTGTGTGTTTACTGACTCAAGTTGCAGTGATGAGGAAGTGAATGAAATAGTTACCATCCCAATATTCAATCAAACAATCAATGCACCACGGGCTGTCGCTCGTCTCTCATTGTCCATCGATAACATTCTGCTTGCGTACACGGTCCTGTGCTCCTCTCTTATAGGCCACCGACAACATCTCGCCAGCGTACACTGTCCTGGGCTCTTCTTTCTGCCTCTCTCCAGGTGTCATTATTTAATTTTAGCTCGTTTTCACATTCTCTTTTCCACGTGTTTTTGGGTCTACCTCTCTATTTTTTCACCTGACGATTCCATGTAAGAGCCTGTCTGGCTATGTTAGACTGTGACTTCCGCAGCGTATGTCCTATCCAGCTCCATTTCCTTCACTCAATATGTTGTTCCAATGGCTGTTGTTGGCTCCTTTCCCCTCACGTCTTCATTCCTCACCATGTCCTGCCACTTTATGAACACAAGTCTTCATTCCTCACCATGTCCTGCCACTTTATGAACACAAGTCTTCATTCCTCACCATGTCCTGCCACTTTATGAACACAAGTCTTCATTCCTCACCATGTCCTGCCACTTTATGAACACAAGTCTTCATTCCTCACCATGTCCTGCCACTTTATGCCCATTATCCATAGTATGGATCTGCTAACGAAGGCATGGGGTCATTTTTGTATGACCTTGGTCGTTGTTCATGTCTGCGCTCCATACAGCAACACCGACTTGACACTTGTCTCCATACAGCAAAACCGACTTGACACTTGTCTCCATACAGCAACACCGACTTGACACTTGTCTCCATACAACAACACCGACTTGACACTTGTCTCCATACAGCAACACCGACTTGACACTTGTCTCCATACAGCAACACCGACTTGACACTTGTCTCCATACAGCAACACCGACTTGACACTTGTCTCCATACAGCAACACCGACTTGACACTTGTCTCCATACAGCAAAACCGACTTGACACTTGTCTCCACTCCATACAGAAACACCAACTTGACACTTGTCTCCATACAGCAACACCAACTTGACACTTGTCTCCATACAGCAAAACCGACTTGACACTTGTCTCCATACAGCAAAACCGACTTGACACTTGTCTCCATACAGCAACACCAACTTGACACTTGTCTCCATACAGAAACACCAACTTGACACTTGTCTCCATACAGCAACACCGACTTGACACTTGTCTCCATACAGCAACACCGACTTGACACTTGTCTCCATACAGCAACACCAACTTGACACTTGTCTCCATACAGCAACACCGACTTGACAGTGGCGTTGACTTTTCGTGTGAACCTTGAAATCCCTGGTTCTCCAAATATTGTTTGGTGTCAGGAATGTCCCTTGTGCACTTCTGATCCTTACATGTGTACCTCCTGATGTGTACCTCTTGATGTGTACCTCCTGATGTGTACCTCTTGATGTGTCTATTGTGCTGCCTAAATGAGTGAAGGTATCCACTTCCTCCAACTGCTCTCCCTCCAGCATGATTGGTTCCTTGTTGTTAGTGTTTTCTTCATGTTGGTGTCCAGTCAATGTTACATTAGAAATATATTTCTCATATTTATATTTATATGAGCTTTGGAGGGCCAGGATAACGTGACACGAGTCTCTGACTTTAGTGGTCAGGAGTGACACTAGTCTCTGACGCCAGTTATCAGGAGTGATACGAGTCTCTGACTCCAGTGGTCATGAGTGACACGAGTCTAAGACTCCAGTGGTCAGGAGTGACACGAGTCTCTGACTCCAGTGGTCAGGAGTGACACTAGTCTCTGACTCCAGTTATCAGGAGTGATACGAGTCTCTGACTCCAGTGGTCATGAGTGACACGAGAGTCTGTCTCCAGTTGGCAGGAGTGACACGAGTCTCTGACTCCAGTGGTCAAGAGTAACACGAGTCTCTGATTCCAGTGGTCAGGAGGGAGAGTCTGTCTCCAGTGGTCAGGAGTGACACGAGTCTCTGACTCCAGTGGTCAGACGCAACAAGAATCTCTGACTCCAGTGGTCAGAGGTATTATTCATTGAACGCGTCACAACACACGCTGGCTTGAGATGTCCTATTTATTGGACATTGGATGAAACTTTGATTCACTCTCTGAATGGAATAGGTCCGTGTCTCACACAATGGACCTCTCACCGACAAGATGGAGAGCAGGACGATATACCTGATACGTAAGGTAGGTGCCAACCTCCTGCTCTCTCGCACACTATTAAAGGGGGGGGGGGGTGTCATGACATCTGATTGATTGACTGATTTCGTTAATAATCGAGTGAAACACAAACTGATATACCACGATTGAGACAGAACCTTCCACGGTGACTGAGATCAAGGCAGCACAAATACATGTGGTGTTACGAAAGTTAGACCCAGACTTGTCCATGTTACTTAAGTAGAGGTTCACACTGGAACAAAAGCAGACAGTATTACTCTCACCGCTTGCTTTCTGTCTGCTTGTCGAAGACCAGGCAGTGAAGAGATCCTTATACGGTCTACCAGTGCCCTCTGGGAACTCCGTTAATCCACATCTCACACATTGTTGCCAACACCGCCACGGGCAGAGGCCTTGCTCTGCTGGCTGATAACTGTAGAGACACAGGCTACTTTCCCCCGCTGAGCTGCCATTCCCCGGGCCTAGCAAGAATTAACCACCCATAAATCTATTATTATTGTCCCAGGAAGGTCCAAAAAGAAACCTTGGAAGACACGCACAACAAAAGGATAGCTTTGATTCCTTGGCATGAGGCACTAGTCTGCCTCATTGATATCATACTGAAGACTTGGTAGACAAAGGGTGCGAACGGCTGCTAGAAGGTACTTCACTGACAAGACGGACGACAAGTTTGTAGAGTTGTTAGACTTCACTGACCAGACAAGAGACAAGTTTGCAGGGTTGTTGAGACTTCACTGACCAGACAAGAGACAAGTTTGCAGGGTTGTTGAGACTTCACTGACCAGACAAGAGACAAGTTTGCAGAGTTGTTAAGACTGCACTGACCAGACAAGAGACAAGTTTTCAGGGTTGTTGAGACTGCACTGACCAGACAAGAGACAAGTTTTCAGGGTTGTTGAGACTTCACTGACCAGACAAGAGACAAGTTTGCAGGGTTGTTGAGATTTCACTGACCAGACAAGAGTCAAGTTTGCAAAGTTGTTGAGATTTCAATCTAAGTTATTTCTGGAAGTGCTCTTTGGGTTTTAGAAACACGTACAAAACGACTGCCACACTGTAAACGGGTTTTAACGCTAGATTTATGTAAGATTGACATTCTCTCGCTGCCTCTTATTGTCAACCACCTCTCATCGAAGTATAGACAGACCTGTTAGCATTGGATACATCGGCAATTAATGGGTGATAGTCTCCCTAGAGTTGTGATGTCTGTCTGGTGTGGAGACGTCTGTCTGATGTGGAGACGTCTGTCTGATGTGGAGACGTCTGTCTGGTGTGGAGATGTCTGTCTGATGTGGAGACGTCTGTCTGATGTGGAGAAGTCGTGTGACGTGGAGACTTCTGTCTACTAGTGTGCAGAAGTCTGTCTGATGTGGAGACGTTTGTCTGATGTGGAGACGTCTGTCTGGTGTGGAGATGTCTGTCTGATGTGCAGAAGTCTGTCTGATGTGGAGAAGTCTATCTGGCGCGGAGAAGCTGTGTAGGTTTACAAAGAATGTGCATAAATAAGACGGCACGAGACTTAATTAGTGAATAACTGGTGTGTTGTGGATCTGAAACTATGGTGAAGGCAGTAGACAAACAGCTGTGTACAACTTAAGTCTGACTATCACACCAGTTTTCAGCAAAATTGGCAGGGCGCGTGGGTAAGTGACTGGGTTCGAATCTTGACCAGGACAGAAGATATTCTCACCTTGACCTGTGCCCTTCTCATAGAGGAGTCACATGAGAACAAGCCGCACTCAACCAAAATGTGGAATGAAATGGACATGTTTTGGATATGAAACAAAGAAGACGCTGACAGCTCGTCTCAAGCATCAAATGAGTTTTTGGACAGGATATGTGGACTGCTTTAGCAACAGTTTGTCATTAGCGTCTCCACGAACACTATTAGTGAAACATGTCTCTCAAGTTTGTGCCACTCTTCCCCTACCGTAAGATCCGCATCACTTTAGTTTTACCAGACTCCCCGGCAAGTCACTTCTGTTACTTGTAGTTAAGTTTGGTGCTTCTACTACTGTAATGAGATCAATACTGCCCCCCCCCCCCTCACACACACATATTCTCACTCTAAGGTTCCACTCGACGTCTCGTCCGGTTAACTTTGTAGACAATAATTTTTAATTGTTGACATTTCCTAACATGAGGTGATAATATCTGGTGATGTGACAAATTGTCACATTCTGTCACATCACTGGAAACATCCAAAACACATTATATAGCATAATCATACATGGCATTCATTAAGGTCATATAACATCATGTAACAAAGTTATCGCGACAACCAACAATGCCTGAAATCCAGACAACCATCAATGCCTGACATCCCCACTACCAACAATGCCCCTGACATCCCCACAACCATCAATGCCTGACATCCCCACAACCATCAATTCCTGACATCCCCACAACCATCAATGCCTGACATCCCCACAACCATTAATGCCTGACATCCCCACAGCCAACAATGCCTGACATCCCCACAACCAACAATGCCTGACATCCACACAACCAACAATGCCTGACATCCACACAACCAACAATGCCTGACATCCCCACAACCAAGAATGCATGACATCCACACAACCAACAATGCCTGACATCCCCACAACCAACAATGCCTGACATCCACACAACCAACAATGCCTGACATCCCCACAACCATCAATGCATGACATCCCCACAACCAAATGTGCCTGACATCCCCACAACCAATGATGCCTGACATCCCCACAACCAAAAATACCTGATATCCCCACAACCAACAATGCCTGACATCCCCACAACCAAATGTGCCTGACATCCTCACAACCAACAATGCCTGACATCCCCACAACCAACAATGGCTGACATTCCAACAACTAACAATGTCTGATATCCCCACAACTAACAATGCCTGACATCCCCACAACCAACAATGCCTGACATCCCCACAACCAACAATGCCTGACATCCCTACAACCAACAATGCCTGACATTTGAAGTATGTACAAGACGAACATACTTGTTCCTCGATCATCCAAGATGGTCGCCATCACCAGATGGTAGCTGCGAACAATTGCTAGAACATGACGGCCCAGCTTACCCATGACACAGCAGACAACAAGACCCCCATATCCCAAGCAAACAATATGGCCAGCCCTAATCCACACAAGGTCACGAGTAGCTATCCACTAGTGATCAGCGTATGACATGAGCAAGAGCGTTTCATGGGCTAAATACAAACATCACATTCACAAACACACACAGATACACACACAAACACACACAGACACACTCACAAACACACAGACACAGACACACTCACAAACATACACAGATACACAAACAAACATAGACATGCACACTCACAAACACACACAGACACACTCACAAACACACAGACACAGATACACACACAAACACACACATATACACAAACAAACATACACAGACACACTCACAAAACACACAGACACACTCACAAACACACACAGATACACACACAAACACACACAGATACACAAACAAACATACACAGACACACTCACAAACACACACAGACACACTCACAAACACACACAGATACACAAACAAACATACACAGACACACTCACAAACATACACAGACACACACACAAACACACACAGACACACTCACAAATACACACAGATACAAAAACAAACATACAAAGACACACTCACAAACACACACGGACACACTCACAAACACACACAGACACACTCACAAACACACAGACACATACAGACACAGACACACTCACAAACACATAATCAGACACATTCACAAACATACACAAACACACTCACAAACATACAGATACACTTACAAACACACACAGACACACTCACAAAAACACACATATACAAACACAAACACACACAGAGACACAAACAAACACACACAGACACACTCACAGACACACTCACAAACACACACAGAGACACACACAAACACACACAGATACACACAGACACACTCACAAACACACACAGAGACACACACAAACACACACAGATACACACATACACACTCACAAACATACACAGATACACTTATAAACACACACAAACACACACAAACACACTCACAAACACACACAAATACACTCACAAACACACACATACACACACAAACACACACACAGACACACACAGACTCACACACATACACACACAAACACACACAGAGACACACACAAACACATACAAACACACACAGATACACACAGACACACAAACACACACAGACACAGATACACTCACAAACACACACAGATACACAAACAAACATACACAGACACACTCACAAACACACACAGATACACAAACAAACATACACAGACACACTCACAAACACACACAGACACACACACCAACACACACAGATACACTCACAAACACACACAGATATACAAACAAACATACACAGACACACTCACAAACACACAGACACAGACACACTCACAAACATACACAGATACACAAACAAACATACACAAACACACTCACAAACATACAGACACACTCAAAAACATACAGACACACTCACCAACATACCCAAACACACTCACAAACATACAGACACACTCACAAACACAGACACAGACATACTCACAAAAAACAGACACAGACACACTTACAAACACAAACAATCACAAACACACAATGACACACTCACAAACACACACACAGAAACACTCAAAACACAAACACTCACAAACACACACACAGCCACACTCGCAAACACACGCACAGACACACTCACAAACACACACACTCACAAACACACAAACACAAAAACACTCACAAACACACACAGAAACACTTAAAAACACAAACACTCACAAACACACGTACATACACACTCACAAACACACACAGGCACACAGACACACAAACACACACAGACACAGATACACTCACAAACACACACAGATACACAAACAAACATACACAGACACACTCACAAACACACACAGATACACAAACAAACATACACAGACACACTCACAAACACACACAGACAAACACACCAACACACACAGATACACTCACAAACACACAGACACAGACACACTCACAAACATACACAGATACACAAACAAACATACACAAACACACTCACAAACATACAGACACACTCAAATACATACAGACACACTCACCAACATACACAAACACACTCACAAACATACAGACACACTCACAAACACAGACACAGACCCACTCACAAAAAACAGACACAGACACACTCACAAACACAAACAATCACAAACACACACAGACACACTCACAAACACACACACAGAAACACTCAAAACACAAACACTCACAAACACACACATAGACACACTCACAAACACACGCACTGACACACTCACAAACACACGCACAGACACACTCACAAACACACACACAGACACACTCACAAACACACGCACAGACACACTCACAAACACACGCACAGACACACTCACAAACACACACACTCACAAACACACAAACACAAAAACACTCACAAACACACACACAGAAACACTTAAAAACACAAACACTCACAAACACACGCACATACACACTCCAAAACACACACACAGGCACACTCATCCACTCACGACGTCCTAAGGTAGTTTCCCGGCTAACCTAATTTTCTGTCCAATGTTCTCACAACCTTCCACTCCCTCCTTGATCCCGTTGGTCACAGAATTCCTCTCAACATCACGTGTTACACGCTTCTGGGAGTTATCCATTCGCAGCTCTATGCCAACCCCCCCCCCCCCACCCCCCTCCCCCCCCCCCCCGTGCTGTCGCTAACTCCCCCCATCACTCGCTGCCCTCTCACATTCAGTCACTCCCTCCATCACTCCCTCCATCACTCACTCCCCTATAACCTTCAGTCGCTACCTCCATCACTCCCACCATCACTTCCTCCCCGCCCACATTCAGTCAATCCCTCCATCACTCGCTCCCCTCTTACCTCCAGTCACTCCCTCCATCACTCCCTACATCACTCACTCCATCACTCTCTCCATCACTCGCTCCCCGCCCACATTCAGTCACTCCCTCCATCACTCCCTCCATCAATCCCTGCATCACTCTCTCCATCACTCGCTCCCCTCTCACATTCAGTCACTCACTCGATCACTCCCTCCATCACTCTCTCCATCACTCGCTCCCCGCCCTCATTCAGTTATTGACATCAGGCGCAGCTGGCCTTCCCCTACACTTAATCACAATGGCAGCCATGCCCACATGGGAGGAACATCAAAGTGGGGCGGGCACTGGCCAGCTGGCCATTCCTCCCACGTGGACCAATCACAAGCTAAACAATGGGCTTCTACATGAGCTAACAACAGGTGGGTGGGTGTTGGTGGGTGTGGGTGGGTTTGTGGGTGGGTATATGTGGGTGTGAGTGGGTGTGGGTGTGTGGGTGGGTGGTTGGGTGTGTGTGGGTGTGGGTGGGTGTGGTTGTGGGTTGGTGTGGGTGTGGGTGGGTGGGTCTTTGTGGGTGTGTGTGTGTGTTTGGTTGCGGGTGGGTGTGGGTGTAGGTGGAGGGTGGGTGTGGGTGTAGGTGGTGGGTGATTGTGGGTGGGTGTGAGTGTGGGTGTATGTGGGTGTGGGCGGGTGTGGATGTGGGTGTGGGTGGATGTGAGTGTGTGGGTGTGAGTGGGTGTGGATGTGGGTGTGGGTTGGTGCGGGTGTGGGTGAGTGGGTGTGGTGGATGTGTGGGTGTGTGGGTGGATGTGGGTGGGTGTGGGTGTGGAAGTGGGTTGTGGGTGGGTGTGGCTGTCGGTGGTTGTGGGTGGGTGGGGGGGGTGTGGGTGTGTGTGAGTGGGTGTGGGTGGGTGGGTGTGGGTGTGTGTGTGGGTGTGTGTGTGGGTAGGGTGGGTGTTGGTGGGTGGGTGTGTGTTGGTGTGGGTGGGTGTGAGTGGGTATTTGTGGTTGTTGTGGGTGGGTGGGTTTTGTTGTGGGTGTTTGTGGTTGTGGGTGTGGGTGGGTGAGTGTGGGTGTGAGTGGGTGTTTGTGGGTGTGGGTGGGTGGGTGTGAGTGGGTGTGTGTGGGTGTGGGTGGATGGGTGGGTGTGGGTGTGGGTGGGTGTGTTCGTGGGCATGGGTGTGTATGGGTGTGGGTGGGTGATGGTGGGTGTGTGTGTGGGTGGGTTTGTGTGGGTGGATGGGTGTGTGTGGGTAATGGTGGGTATGGGTGTTCGATGGTGGGTGTGGGTGGGTGTGGGTGTGTGTGTGGGTGATGGTCGGTGTAGGTGGGTGTGGGTGTGTGTGATGGTGTGTGTGGGTGGGTGTGGGTGTGTGTTGGTGGGTGTGAATGGGTGTGGGTGTCTGATGGTGGGTGTGGGTGGGTGTGTGATGTTGGGTGTGGGTGGGTGTGGGTGTGTGATGGTGGTTGTGGGTGGGTGTGGGTGTGTGATATTGGGTGTGGGTGGGTGTGGGTTTGTGTGATTGGGTGTGGGTGTGTGTGATTCGGTGTGGGTGTGGGTGTGTGTGATTGGGTGTGGGTGGGTGTGGGTGTTTGTGTGATTGGGTGTGGGTGTGTGTGGGTGTGTGTGTGATTGGGTGTGGGTGGGTGTGGGTGTGTGTGTGATTAGGTATGGGTGTGGGTGTGTAATTGGGTGTGGGTGGGTGTGGGTGTGTGATTGGATGTGGGTGTGGGTGTGTGTGATTGGGTGTGGGTGGATGTGGGTTACTGTGATTGGGTGTGGGTGTGGGTGTGTGTAATTGGGTTTGGATGGGTGTGGGTGTGTGTGATTGGGTTTGGGTGGATGTGGGTATGTGTGATTGGGTGTTGGTGAGTGTGGCTGTGTGATGGTTGGTGTATGTGTAGGGGTGTATGTGGGTGGGTGTGGATGTGTTTGGGTGGGTGTATGTGGGTGTGTGTGTATGTGTGTGAGTGTGTGGAAGTGGCTGTGTTCATGTGTAAATGTGTGGGTGTGTGTGTGTGGGTGGGTGTGTGTGAGCATGCGTGGGTCTGTGTGGAAGTGGCTGTGTGTGGGTTTTTGTAGATGTGTGTGAGTGTGCGTCTGTGTGTGTAAATGTGTGTAGGTGTGTGTTGTACTGGCTATGTGTTGGTGTGTGTCTCTGTATTGGTGAGTGTGTGTGTATGTGTGTTTGTTGGTGAGTTTGTGTTGGTGAGTGTGTGTGTGTTGGTGTGTGTGTTGGTGAGTGTGTTGGTCAGTGTGTGTGTGTTGGTGAGTGTGTGTTGGTGAGTGTGTATGTTGGTGAGTGTGTGTTGGTGAGTGTGTATGTTGGTGAGTGTGTGTGTGTGTGTGTTTGTGAGTGTCTTTGTGTATTTTGGCGAGTGTGTGTGTTGGTGAGTGTGTGTGTATGTGAGTGTGTATGTTGGTGAGTGTGTGTGTGTTTGTGAGTGTCTTTGTGTATTTTGGTGAGTGTGTGTGTTGGTAAGTGTGTGTGTTGGTGAGTGTGTGTTAGTGAGTGTGTATGTTGGTAAGTGTGAGTGTCTTTGTGCATTTTGGTGAGTGTGTGTGTTGGTGAGTGTGTGTGTTGGTGAGTGGGTGTTGGTGAGTGTGTGTATTGGTGGGTGTTTGTTGGTGAGTGTGTGTGTTGGTGAGTGTGTGTGTTGGTGAGTGTGTGTGTGTGGTGTGTGTGTGTCTGTGAGTGTGTGTCTTGGTGAGTGTGTGTGTTGGTGAGTGTGTGTGTTTGTGAGTGTCTATGTGTATTTTGGTGAGTGTGTGTGTTGGTGAGTGTGTGTGTTGGTGAGTGTGTGTGTTGGTGAGTGTGTGTGTGTGTGTGTTTGTGAGTGTCTTTGTGTATTTTGGTGAGTGTGTGTATTGGTGAGTGTGTGTATTTTTGAGTGTGTGTGTTGGTGAGTGTGTGTGTTGGTGAGTGTGTGTATTGGTGAGTGTGTGTGTTGGTGAGTGTGTGTGTTGGTGAGCGTGTGTGTTAGTGAGTGTGTGTGTTGGTGAGTGTGTGTGTTGGTGAGTGTGTGTGTTGGCGAGTGTGTGTGGTGGTGAGTGTGTGTGTTGGTGATTGTGTGTGTCGTGAGTGTGTGTGTGTTGGTGAGTGTGTGTGTTGGTGAGTGTGTGTGTTGGTGGGTGTGTGTGTTGAAGAGTGCGTGTGTGTCTGTGTGTGTGTTTCAGAGTGTGTGTGTTGGTGAGTGTGTGTGTGTTGGTGAGTGTTTTGGTGTGTGTGTTGGTGAGTGTGTTGGTGTGTGTGTGTGTTGACGAGTGTGTGTGTGTTGATGAGTGTCTTTGTCTGTTTTTGCGAGTGTGTATTGGTGAGTGTGTGTTGGTGAGTGTGTGTTGGTGAGTGTTTGTTGGTGAGTGTGTATGTGTGTTGGTATTTGTGTGTGTGTGTGTGTGTGATCGAGAGTGCGTGTGTGTTGGAAAGTGTGTGTGTTGGAGAGTGTATGTGTGTGTTGTTAAGTGTATGTGTTGGTGAGTAAGTGTGTTGGTGAGTGTGTGTGTTGGTGAATGTGTGTGTGTTTGTGAGTGTCTTTGTGTATTTTGGCGAGTGTGTGTGTTGGCGAGTGTGTGTGTGTGTGTGTTTGTGAGTGTCTTTGTGTATTTTAGCGAGTGTGTGTTAGTGAGTGTGTGTTTTTGTGAGTATGTGTTTTGGAGTGTGTGTGTGTGTGTTTGTGAGTGTCTTTGTACGTTTTAGCGAGTGTGTGTGTTGATGAGTGTGTATGTTGGTGAGTGTGTATGTTGGTGAGTGTATGTGTTGGTGAGTGTGTGTTTTGGTGAGTGTGTAAGTTGGTCAGTGTGTGTGTTGGTGAGTGTGTGTGTTGGTGAGTGTGTGTGTTGGTTAGTGTGTGTATTGGAGTGTGTGTGTGTTGTTAAGTGTGTGTGTTGGTGAGTGTGTGTATTGGAGTGTGTGTGTGTGTGTGTCTGTGAGTGTGTGTCTTGGTGACTGTGTGTGTTAGTTAGTGTGTGTGTGTGTGTGTTTGTGAGTCTCTTTGTGTATTTTGTAAGTGTGTGTATTGGTGAGTGTGTGTATTGGTGAATGTGTGTGTTGGTAAGTGTGTGTGTTGGTGAGTGTGTGTATTGGTGAGTGTGAATTGGTGAGTGTGTGTGTTGGTGAGTGTGTGTGTTGGTGAGTGTGTGTGTTTGTGAGTGTGTGTGTTGGCGAGTGTGTGTGTGGGGGTGAGTGTGTGTGTTGGTGATTGTGTGTGTTGTGAGTGTTTGTGTGTTGGTGAGTGTGTGTGTTGGTGAGTGTGTGTGTTGGTGGGTGTGTGTGTGTTGGTGAGTGTCTTGGTGTGTGTTGGTGAGTGTGTTTGTGTGTGTGTGTTGAAGAGTGTGTGTGTGTTGATTAGTGTCTTTGTCTGTTTTTGCGAGTGTGTATTGGTGAGTGTGTGTTGGTGAGTGTTTTTTAGTTAGTGTGTATATGTGTTGGTGTTTGTGTGTGTGTGTGTGATCGAGAGTGTGTGTGTGTTGGAAAGTGTGTGTGTGTGGAGAGTGTATGTGTGTGTTGTTAATTGTGTGTGTTGGTGAGTGTGTGTGTTGGTGAGTGTGTGTGTTGGTGAGTGTGTGTTTGTGAGTGTCTTTGTGTATTTTGGCGAGTGTGTGTGTTGGTGAGTGTGTGTATTTATGAGTGTCTTTGTGTATTCTGGAGAGTGTGTGTGTTGGTGAGTGTGTGTGTTGGTGAGTGTATGTTGGTGAGTGTGTATGTTGGTTAGTGTGTGTTGGTGAGTGTGTATATTGGTGAGTGTGTGTGTGTGTGTTTGTGAGTGTGTGTATTGGTCAGTGTGTGTTGATAAGTGTGTGTGTTTGTGAGTGTATGTTGGTGAGTGTGTGTGTTAGTTTGTGAGTGTCTTTGTGTGTTTTGGCGAGTGTGTGTTAGTGAGTGTGTGTGTTTGTGAGTATGTGTTTTGGAGTGTGTGTTCGTGTGTGTGTGTGTGTTTGTGAGTGTCTTTGTACGTTTTGGCGAGTGTGTGTGTTGATGAGTGTGTATTTGTGTGAGTGTGTATGTTGGTGAGTGTGTATGTTGGTGAGTGTATGTGTTGGTGAGTGTGTGTGTTGGTGAGTGTGTAAGTTTGTGAGTGTGTGTGTTGGTGAGTGTGTGTGTTTGTGAGTGTGTGTGTTGGTGGAGTGTGTGTGTGTATGTTGTTAAGTGTGTGTGTTGGTGAGTGTGTGTGTTGGTGAGTGTGTGTGTTGGTGAGTGTGTGTGTGTTGGTGAGTGTATTTGTGTGTGTGAGAGCGTGTGTGTCTGTGTGTGTGTTGAAGAGTGTGTGTGTTGGTGAGTGTGTGTGTGTGTGTTGGTGAGTGTTTTGGTGTGTGTGTTGGTGAGTGTGTTGGTGTGTGTGTGTGTTGAAGAGTGTGTGTGTGTTGATGAGTGTCTTTGTCTGTTTTTGCGAGTGTTTATTGGTGAGTGTGTGTTGTTGAGTGTGTGTTGGTGAGTGTTTGTTGGTGAGTGTGTATGTGTGTTGGTGTTTGTGTGTGTGTGTGATCGAGAGTGCGTGTGTGTTGGAAAGTGTGTGTGTGTTGGAGAGTGTATGTGTGTGTTGTTAAGTGTATGTGTTGGTGATTAAGTGTGTTGGTGAGTGTGTGTGTTGGTTAGTGTGTGTGTGTGTGTGTTTGTGAGTGTCTTTGTGTATTTTGGCGAGTGTGTGTGTTGGTGAGTGTGTGTGTGTGTGTTTGTGAGTGTCTTTGTGTATTTTGGAGAGTGTGTGTGTTGGTGAGTGTGTTTGTTTGTGAGTGTATGTTGGTGAGTGTGTATGTTGGTTAGTGTGTGTTGGTTAGTGTGTATATTGGTGAGTGTGTGTGTGTGTGTGTGTTTGTGAGTGTGTGTATTGGTCAGTCTGTGTTGTTAAGTCTGTGTGGTTGTTAGTGTATGTGTTGGTGAGTGTGTGTGTTAGTTTGTGAGTGTCTTTGTGTATTTTGGCGAGTGTGTGTTAGTGAGTGTGTGTGTTTGTGAGTATGTGTTTTGGAGTGTGTGTTCGTGTGTGTGTGTGTTTGTGAGTGTCTTTGTACGTTTTAGCGAGTGTGTCCGTTTATGAGTGTGTATGTTGGTGAGTGTGTATGTTGGTGAGTGTGTATGTTTGTGAGTGTATGTGTTGGTGAGTGTGTGTGTTGGTGAGCGTGTGTGTTGGTGAGTGTGTGTGTTGGTGAGTGTGTGTATTGGAGTGTGTGTGTGTATGTTGTTAAGTATGTGTGTTGGTGAGTGTGTGTGTTTGTGAGTGTGTGTGTGTGTGTGTCTGTGAGTGTGTGTCTTGGTGACTGTGTGTGTTAGTGAGTGTGTGTGTGTGTTTGTGAGTGTCTTTGTGTATTTTGTAAGTGTGTGTATTGGTGAGTGTGTGTATTGGTGAGTGTGTGTGTTATTAAGTGTGTGTGTTGGTGAGTGTGTGTATTGGTGAGTGTGAATTGGTGAGTGTGTGTGTATATGAGTGTGTGTGTTGGTGAGTGTGTGTGTTGGTGAGTGTGTGTGTTCGTGAGTGTGTGTGTTTGTGAGTGTGTGTGGTGGTGAGTGTGTGTGTTGGTGATTGTGTGTGTTGTGAGTGTGTGTGTGTTGGTGAGTGTGTGTGTTGGTGAGTGTGTGTGTTGGTGGGTGTGTGTGTGTTGGTGAGTGTGTTGGTGAGTGTGTTGGTGTGTGTGTGTTGAAGAGTGTGTGTGTGTTGATGAGTGTCTTTGTCTGTTTTTGCGAGTGTGTATTGGTGAGTGTGTGTTGGTGAGTGTGTGTTGGTGAGTGTTTTTTAGTGAGTGTGTATATGTGTTGGTGTTTGTGTGTGTGTGTGATCGAGAGTGCGTGTGTGTTGGAAAGTGTGTGTGTGTTGGAGAGTGTATGTGTGTGTTGGTGAGTGTGTGTGTTGGTGAGTGTGTGTGTTGGTGAGTGTGTGTTTGTGAGTGTCTTTGTGTATTTTGGCGAGTGTGTGTGTTGGTGAGTGTGTGTGTTTATGAGTGTCTTTGTGTATTCTGGAGAGTGTGTGTGTTGGTGAATGTGTGTGTTGGTGAGTGTATGTTGGTGAGTGTGTATGTTGGTTAGTGTGTGTTGGTGAGTGTGTGTATTGGTGAGTGTGTGTTTGTGAGTGTGTGTATTGGTCAGTGTGTGTTGTTATGTGTGTGTGTTGGTGAGTGTATGTTGGTGAGTGTGTGTGTTAGTTTGTGAGTGTCTTTGTGTGTTTTGGCGAGTGTGTGTTAGTGAGTGTGTGTGTTTGTGAGTATGTGTTTTGGAGTGTGTGTTCGTGTTTGTGTGTGTTTGTGAGTGTCTTTGTACGTTTTAGCGAGTGTGTCCGTTTATGAGTGTGTATGTTGGTGAGTGTGTATGTTGGTGAGTGTGTATGTTTGTGAGTGTATGTGTTGGTGAGTGTGTGTGTTGGTGAGCGTGTGTGTTGGTGAGTGTGTGTGTTGGTGAGTGTGTGTATTGGAGTGTGTGTGTGTATGTTGTTAAGTATGTGTGTTGGTGAGTGTGTGTGTTTGTGAGTGTGTGTGTGTGTGTGTCTGTGAGTGTGTGTCTTGGTGACTGTGTGTGTTAGTGAGTGTGTGTGTGTGTTTGTGAGTGTCTTTGTGTATTTTGTAAGTGTGTGTATTGGTGAGTGTGTGTATTGGTGAGTGTGTGTGTTATTAAGTGTGTGTGTTGGTGAGTGTGTGTATTGGTGAGTGTGAATTGGTGAGTGTGTGTGTATGTGAGTGTGTGTGTTGGTGAGTGTGTGTGTTGGTGAGTGTGTGTGTTCGTGAGTGTGTGTGTTTGTGAGTGTGTGTGGTGGTGAGTGTGTGTGTTGGTGATTGTGTGTGTTGTGAGTGTGTGTGTGTTGGTGAGTGTGTGTGTTGGTGAGTGTGTGTGTTGGTGGGTGTGTGTGTGTTGGTGAGTGTGTTGGTGAGTGTGTTGGTGTGTGTGTGTTGAAGAGTGTGTGTGTGTTGATGAGTGTCTTTGTCTGTTTTTGCGAGTGTGTATTGGTGAGTGTGTGTTGGTGAGTGTGTGTTGGTGAGTGTTTTTTAGTGAGTGTGTATATGTGTTGGTGTTTGTGTGTGTGTGTGATCGAGAGTGCGTGTGTGTTGGAAAGTGTGTGTGTGTTGGAGAGTGTATGTGTGTGTTGGTGAGTGTGTGTGTTGGTGAGTGTGTGTGTTGGTGAGTGTGTGTTTGTGAGTGTCTTTGTGTATTTTGGCGAGTGTGTGTGTTGGTGAGTGTGTGTGTTTATGAGTGTCTTTGTGTATTCTGGAGAGTGTGTGTGTTGGTGAATGTGTGTGTTGGTGAGTGTATGTTGGTGAGTGTGTATGTTGGTTAGTGTGTGTTGGTGAGTGTGTGTATTGGTGAGTGTGTGTTTGTGAGTGTGTGTATTGGTCAGTGTGTGTTGTTATGTGTGTGTGTTGGTGAGTGTATGTTGGTGAGTGTGTGTGTTAGTTTGTGAGTGTCTTTGTGTGTTTTGGCGAGTGTGTGTTAGTGAGTGTGTGTGTTTGTGAGTATGTGTTTTGGAGTGTGTGTTCGTGTGTGTGTGTGTTTGTGAGTGTCTTTGTACGTTTTGGCGAGTGTGTGTGTTGATGAGTGTGTATGTTGGTGAGTGTATGTGTTGGTGAGTGTGTGTGTTGGTGAGTGTGTAAGTTGGTGAGTGTGTGTGTTGGTGAGTGTGTGTGTGTTGGTGAGTGTGTGTGTTGGTGAGTGTGTGTGTTGGTTAGTGTGTGTATTGGTAGAGTGTGTGTATATGTTGTTAAGTGTGTGTGTTGGTGAGTGTGTGTGTTGGGGAGTGTGTGTGTTGTTGAGTGTGTGTGTTGGTGAGTGTGTGTGTTGGAGAATGTGTGTGTGTTGTTTAGTTTTTTTTGGTGTGTGTGTGTGTGTCTGTTTATGAGTGTCTTTGTGTGTTTCGGCGAGTATGTGTGTTGGTGAGTGTGTGTTGGTGAGTGTGTATGTGTGTTGGTTTGTGTGTGTGTGATCGAGAGTGTGTGTGGGTTTAAGAGTGTGTGTGTTCGAGAGTGTGTGTGTGTGTGTTTGTGTGTGTTTGTGAGTTGTTCAGTGTGTGTGTTGTTTAGTATGTGTGTTGCTGAGTGTGTGTGTTGGTGAGTGTATGTGTTTTTAGAGTGTGATTGTGTTTGTTGGTGAGTGTGTGTGTGTTGGTGAGTGTGTGTGTTGTAGAGTGTGTTTGTGTTGGTGAGTGTGTTTGTGGTGGTGAGTGTGTGTATGTGTGTGTAGGAAAGTGTGTGTATGTTGGTAAATGTGTGTGTGTGTTGGAGAGTATGTGTGTGTGTGTGTGTTGGAGAGTGTGTGTGTCGTTGAGTGTGTGTGTGTGCTTTTTGGAAAGTGTATGTGTGTTGGTGAGTGTGTGTGTGTGTGTTGGAGAGTGTGTGTTGGTGAGTAAATGTGTTTGTTGGAGAGTGAGTGGTTCGGCGAGTGTCTTTGTGTTGGTGAGTGTGTGTGTGTTGGAGAGTGTGTGTAGGTTTTTAATGCTCCTCGACATCTTGCTCAGGAGACCGACAGCCGGAAGTCGTACCGGGCCTAAGATATCAACAATCATAAGGGTTTGAGAGGCTGTTCGATGTTAGCGGAGAATTAAATCTCGAGACGAGCCCCAATACGGAGCCCATCTCGAGGAGCACATAGCGAGTACCATTCACTACCTCTCCAGTTGCACCCAAGCTCCCTTCAGGGGCCCGTCTCTCCAGTTTAACCAGCACCCATTCTGGGGCTCTCTCTGTGTACGCACAAGCAAGTACTATTCAGGGGCCCGTCTCTCCAGCTCTCACCCAAGCCCATTCAGGGGCCCCTTTCTCCAGTTGCGCCCAAACTCCATTCAGGGCCCGTCTCTTCAGTTGCACCCAAACCCATTCAGGGGCCCGTTTCTCCAGATGCGCCCAAACCCATTCAGGAGCCCATTTCTCCAGTTGCGCCCAAACCCATTCAGGGGCCCGTTTCTCCAGTAGTGCCCAAACCCCATTCAGGGCCCGTCCTTCCAGTAGCAGAGCATCATGCGCCAGCTGGTGTCCCCTTCCCAGCTACCCACAATCAGCTGAGTGCTGCCGTGGTAGGACATATCAAGGGTCCTCGGACGTTTCACAATATGGCACAATATTCTGTGGACCAGCTAGTAGAGGCCAGTCCATTCGATGTGCAATATCCGCAGGTCCTTAACTGGTGGACCAACACTTAGCCCGCCATAGGGCAGGAGGCATTCTATGGCGAGAACCAGCAGACGTCCACAGGCGTCCACATGCAGACAGGTGTCATTGAATAGCCAAGTGTGGCCCTGATGTGGACCAAGTGTGGCCCTGGTGAGGCCCAAGTGTGGCACTGGGAGCCATCATACATCGTTGTCGCTGTTGTCCACATACAGATAGTCTCCTCGGAGCTCTCGAGTGTGACTGACGACCTCTGACCCGCAGTCAGGCCTGAATTCCGTCTCGTAGCGAGTGCCTGGAGTGCGAGCTGAGGAAGGCACTGGGGTCGTGAACTTGCGAGCTTGTCTCAGCTGTATTGTTCCATTCGGTGACTCCGGCCCGGCGTCCTGCGCAGGGGATACAATAAATAGTGGATCAGAAGGTGTCCTGCATAGACATGGTAATAAGGATAATGGACTGTGACATTTCATTGGTGGGGAAGGGACATTAATATATGACGTCCTTCAGTGAGGAGGGGAAGGATGGAGTAAGGAGATGTGGGAGGGAATCCAATACTCTACGTTCCATTGTGAGGGGCTGGGGTAGGTTTGGGAGGGAGGGGGCATGTTGAAGATAAATTACGTCACACATTAAATTGTATTATTGTCTCGTATTGTAAAGTAATGTTAGTGTCCATGTTAGTCTACCAGACTGTTAGCGTCCATGTTAGTCTACCAGACTGTTAGCGTCCATGTTAGTCTACCAGACTGTTAGTGTCCATGTTAGTCTACCAGAGTGTTAGTGTCCATGCTATTCTACCAAATTGTTAGTGTCCATGCTAGTCTACCAGATTACCAGTGTCCATGTTAGTCTACCAAATTGTTAGTGTCCATGCTAGTCTACCAGATTACCAGTGTCCATGTTAGTCTACCAAATTGTTAGTGTCCATGTTAGTCTACCAGTTTACCAGTGTCCATGTTAGTCTACCAAATTGTTAGTGTCCATGTTAGTCTACCAGATTACCAGTGTCCATGCTATTCTACCAGATTGCCAGTGTCCATGCTATTCTACCAGATTGCCAGTGTCCATGCTATTCTACCATATTATTCATGTTCTGATCTGACCTTCACTACCAGTATCAGACTTGTAGTTATTAATTACCACTTGTGAAATGATGTCAGAGAAAAACTGTGAATAACCCAATTTGCCAGACAGACAGACCCATACATATTAGCACACTGAAGACAGACCAAACGACAGACACAGATGGAATAGGTAAGAACACACAGAAAGAGCTACAGGCTCAGAGAGACATTCAAACACTTGTGCAGGCACATATAGACGACAAATACAGACTCACAGGCAGACAGATAGGCTGACTCACAGGCAGACAGATAGGCTGACTCACAGGCAGACAGATAGGCTGACTCATAGGCAGACAGATAGGCTGAATCATACCTACGTACGTACATTAATGACGTAAACATATGCACATATAAGATAGACATACTCACACAGAACCACATCGTAACTGATCTGTGTAGAGCAGAACAGGTTGGGGCTGGAAACTTACTCTCGGAGAACAAGGTAAGGTCAATCTAGGGTCACAGTGGGACGTCGGTACATCGTCAGGGCTGGGTTTGGGTGGTCAATACCAGAGAGGGAAGCAGTGAGTGTTTTGCTTCGAGTTGTAGACAATTGTCAGAGAAGGGTGGGGTATAGGGTGGCCTATGTGATTCTGTATTCATTGTGCCTTGACAGTTTGACAGGGATCACAAGAAAAGTTTGCTGGGGGAAAATAGATTTAGTGGGAGGAGTTTGTCAGAGTAACAAGGGGTGCAGGCACAGCAGTGATTCGTTGACTGCTGACCGGTCAACAGGGAAAGGACATAGGTACTATGTGACCACAGCCATCTTTGTTTAGACGGAGCTGAAAAGGCAATACAAGCTGGGAACTGTGGACAGAGAAGTCAGAGCTTGAAATGGAGTTTATCTCACTGCTCATGAGAGGCAATTGCACTGCTGCCAATTGGTGCGAACGGTGGATTTCCTATAATAAGCCAAACGATAAATATCTTCACTTCGAATGACACTATCGGTAAGATTACTGCAGATACTACACGTCCTGAAGTGGCGGTGCTGACCGTCTGAGAGAGTTGTCTGAACGAATACTGTAGATTCCATACACAGTGAAATGGAGGTTGATGGAAAGAAGTTTCAGAACATAGTGCGAATAATTCAGGACAGGCGGGTCGAATTGAGCTCAGAAGGAACAAGAGTTGTACGCCTTAATCCTCAGGGAGCACATCTCCAACTTGGTAAAAAGCTGATGTTAGAGCAGGACCGACGACAGCCAGAGATCAGCTTCACCGCCAGAGGGCACACCTGACTACAGAGCACAATCCACTGATGCTGATTCATTGGCATCAGTATACCTTTGAATCTCCAGCGCATTGTTGTCAAGCCAGGCTTCCTGCATGGACCCGAGCCTACGTTGCCCATCTATGTTGTTGAACGCAGCCTTTGTGGATGATGAGAAGAAGCCGCTTTAATGATCTTGAAAACTGCGTCGAACCAATCAGCCATTTCTCCTACCAGGCAGACGACCCTAGCACTCTATTGTAGAGGGAGGGTTTCCTTCCTGAGAAAGGCCGATCTATCTTCTAGAGTTCGCAGCCGGGCCGTCTTTGTCGTCATGCTAGATCTGTAGTTGAGTCGCCAGGACGAAGTCCACAGTCCTCTCCAGGTCCGTGACAGCCCCACAGCTTCTCCGCCACCTCGGCGTCCTCTGGCCAGTCCTGTATGATGTGTTCAGGGGTCTGGACTCCAGCTGCACATGGCCAGTCACTTGGTGTGTGACACCTTGAGCCGATGTAGGTGACCCAATAGTCTGCAGTGGACTGTCAGGTAAAGGAAACCAGATTGTTGGTGTCTGTGGAGCTGGTGGATTGTTGGTGTCTGTGGAGCTGGTGGATTGTTGGTGTCTGTGGAGCAGGTGGATTGTTGGTGTCTGTGGAGCTGGTGGATTGTTGGTGTCTGTGGAGCTGGTGGATTGTTGGTGTCTGTGGAGCTGGTGGATTGTTGGTGTCTGTGGAGCTGGTGGATTGTTAGTGTCTGTGGAGCTGGTGGATTGGGCCAGGTCTATTGCTCAAGTCTATGATTTTCTTTCATTTTGAGTTGTACTGTTTGTGGATGACGGTCTTCCCCTCTCGGTAAGACACTGTGAATAAGTTGCTCCATCTTGCCACATGCTTTGGACAGGCCATCAGCTCACTCATTCCCCGTGGTTCCACAATGGGAGGGCAGCCACTGAAGAGCATCTGTTGAAGTTCTTTGAAGCTCTGATCTGATTTCCTGCAGCATTTCTCCACCTCTTGTGTTTTATATCACTTCCAGTAGTGATCTACAATCTGAGAAGGATACAATCTGAGTTGGTGGGTGTTCATCTGGTCTGGTCAACATTCCTACTGCCTGTCGGAGCACCATAGCCCCTTCACTGAGGCTGGATGAGATCGCCCTTCACTGAGGCTGGATGAGATAGCCCCTTCACTGAGGCTGGATGAGATCGCGCCTTCACTGAGGCTGGATGAGAGCGCCTTCACTGAGGCTGGATGAGATAGCCCCTTCACTGAGGCTGGATGAGATAGCCCCTTCACTGAGACTGGATGAGATCGCGCCTTCACTGAGGCTGGATGAGAGCGCCTTCACTGAGGCTGGATGAGATAGCCCCTTCACTGAGGCTGGATGAGATAGCCCCTTTACTGTGGCTGGATGAGATCGACCCTTTACTGAGGCTGGATGAGATAGCCCCTTCACTGAGGCTGGATGACATAGCCCATTCACTGTGGCTGGATGAGATCGACCCTTTACTGAGGCTGGATGAGATAGCCCCTTCACTGAGGCTTGATGAGATCGCCCCTTCACTGTGGCTGGATGAGATCGACCCTTCACTGAGGCTTGATGAGATCGCCCCTTCACTGAGGCTGGATGAGATCGCGCCTTCACTGAGGCTGGATGAGAGCGCCTTCACTGAGGCTGGATGAGATAGCCCCTTCACTGAGGCTGGAGGAGATAGCCCCTTCACTGTGGCTGGATGAGATCGACCCTTTACTGAGGCTGGATGAGATAGCCCCTTCACTGAGGCTTGATGAGATCGCCCCTTCACTGTGGCTGGATGAGATCGACCCTTCACAGAGGCTGGATGAGATCGCCCCTTCACTCTGGCTGGATGAGATCGCCCCTTCACTAAGGCTGGATGAGATAGCCCCTTCACTGAGGCTAGATGAGATAACCCCTTCACTGAGGCTGGATGAGATATCCCCTTCACTGAGGCTGGATGAGATCGACCCTTTACTGAGGCTGGATGAGATCACTCCTTCACTGAGGCTGGATGACATAGCCCATTCATTGAGGCTGGATGAGATCGCCCCAGTAGGGAAAGCTCTATGGGTTATTTCCCCATTGTTGTATCTTATAAAAATGCCTCCTCCACCATCCTTGACAGCACCCTCTACAGATCCATCTGTGTATACGTGAGACCAGTCCTTAGTCCTGTATTTTCCTTAAATAATCTTCGGATCTAGAGGCAAGCTGACAATTTTCCTTCTTTATTCCTGGGATCTCTGTCAGTAAGCCTTTCCATTTCTGTGAATTGTTTTAGGAGCAGGTTTCCATGGTGACGCTGCAGGTGTTTTGAGTTGTGTAAAAAGCTGGTTCTCTTTAATCGGTGTTTTGTTAGATTTGGTAGTTTTGGTTGCAGAAGACGGTTTGTCGTGCGTTCTCCCTTCTGGCTGTACACACCTTCTCATCCCGCCTGCAGTTGAGGGGGCGCAGTCGAGTTTGCTTCTCCCTTGTCCGGATTAGGGTTGATCTCATTCCCATGTGGTTAGTCTGAGGCCTGTATTTTGGGCTTTTGTCAAACGTTCTGTGTTTGTTTTGGACGCAGTGGCCCATACTGACATGCCATATTACAATACCGCCCATACTGACATGCCATATAACAATACCGTCCAGACTGACATGCCATATTGCAATACCGCCGATACTGACATGCCATATTACAATACCGTCCAGACTGACATGGCATGTTCCGATACCGTCCAGACTGACATGGCATGTTCCGATACCGTCGAGACTGACATGGCATGTTCCGGTACCGTCAAAACTGACATGGCATGTTCCGATACCGTCCAGACTGACATGGCATGTTCCGATACCGTCCAGACTGACATGGCATGTTCCGATACCGTCCAGACTGACATGGCATGTTCCGATACCGTCCAGACTGACTTGGCATGTTCCGATACGGTCCAGACTGACATGGCATGTTCCGAAACCGTCCAGACTGACATGGCATGTTCCGATACCGTCCAGACTGACATGGCATGTTCCGATACTGTCCAGACTGACATGGCATGTTCCGATACCGTCCAGACTGACATGGCATGTTCCGATACCGTCCAGACTGACATGGCATGTTCCGATACCGTCCAGACTGACATGGCATGTTCCGATACCGTCCAGACTGACATGGCATGTTCCGATACCGTCCAGACTGACTTGGCATGTTCCGATACCGTCCAGACTGACATGGCATGTTCCGAAACCGTCCAGACTGACATGGCATGTTCCGATACCGTCCAGACTGACATGGCATGTTCCGATACTGTCCAGACTGACATGGCATGTTCCGATACCGGCCTGATTGGGCCATTGTAGATACTTGGTGCTGCTGTTAGGTTCCCAGCTTGTACTAGCCAGCTTCTTCATTAAGGAGAGTTTCAAGGTGGCCTTTTGCTCAATGGCGTTTAGGTGTGGCATCCAGGGGAGTCGTTTGTTGAGTTTCGCCCCCAAGTATATGGAATTATCCTAACATGCAAGCCCAGCCTCTGATGAAACAACGCTTGCTGGACAAATCACGTTTGTGTCAATGTTGGTCTAGTCTAGTGGTTATGTTTGTGTCAATGTTGGTTAGTCTAGTGGTTATGTTTGTGTCAATGTTGGTTAGTCTAGTGGTTATGTTTGTGTCAATGTTGGTTAGTCTAGTGGTTATGTTTGTGTCAATGTTGGTTAGTCTAGTGGTTATGTTTGTGTTAATGTTGGTTACTCTAGTGGTTATATTTGTGTCAATGTTGGTTAGTCTAGTGGTTATGTTTGTGTCAATGTTGGTTAGTCTAGTGGTTATGTTGTGTCAATGTTGGTCTAGTCTAGTGGTTATGTTTTTGTCAATGGTGGTAAGTCTAGTGGTTATGTTTGTGTCAATGTTGGTTAGTCCAGTGGTTATGTTTGTGTCAATGTTGGTTACTCTAGTGGTTATATTTGTGTCAATGTTAGTCTAGTGGTCATATCTGTGTCAATGTTAGTATAGTGGTTATATTTGTGTCAATGTTAGTCTAGTGGTCATGTTTGTGTCAATGTTGGTTAGTCTAGTGGTTATGTTTGTGTTAATGTTGGTTACTCTAGTGGTTATATTTGTGTCAATGTTAGTCTAGTGGTCATATCTGTGTCAATGTTAGTATAGTGGTTATATTTGTGTCAATGTTAGTCTAGTGGTCATGTTTGTGTCAATGTTGGTTAGTCTAGTGGTTATGTTTGTGTCAATGTTGGTCTAGTCTAGTGGTTATGATTGTGTCAATGTTGGTTAGTCTAGTGGTTATGTTTGTGTCAATGTTGGTTAGTCTAGTGGTTATGTTTGTGTTAATGATGGTTACTCTAGTGGTTATATTTGTGTCAATGTTAGTCTAGTGGTCATATCTGTGTCAATGTTAGTCTAGTGGTTATAGTTGTATCGATGTTAGTCTAGTGGTTATGTTTGTGTCAATGTTAGTCTAGTGGTTATGTTTCTGTCAATGTTAGTCTAGTAGTCATGTTTGTGTCAATGTTAGTCCAGTCTAGTGGTTATGTTTGTGTCAAAGCTAGTCTAGTCTAGTGGTTATGTTTGTGTCAATGTTAGTCTAGTCTAGTGGTCATGTTTGTGTCAATGTTAGTCTAGTCTAGTGGTTATGTTTGTATCAATGTTAGTCTAGTCTAGTGGTTATGTTTGTGTCAATGTTGGTTAGTCTAGTGGTTATGTTTGTGTCAATGTTTGTCTAGTGGTTATGTTTGTGTCAATGTTGGTTAGTCTAGTGGTTATGTTTGTGTCAAGTTGGTTAGTCTAGCGGTTATGTTTGTGTCAATGTTGGTTAGTCTAATGGTTATGTTTGTGTCAATGTTAGTCTAGTGGTTATGTTTGTGTCAATGTTGGTTAGTCTAGTGATTATGTTTTTGTAAATGTTGGTTAGTCTAATGGTTATGTTTGTGTCAATGTTGGTTAGTCTAGTGGTTATGTTTGTGTCAATGTTGGTTAGTCTAGTGGTTATGTTTGTGTTAATGTTGGTTACTCTAGTGGTTATATTTGTGTCAATGTTAGCCTAGTGGTCATATCTGTGTCAATGTTATTCTAGTGGTTATATTTGTGTCAATATTAGTCTAGTGGTTATGTTTGTGTCAATGTTAGTCTAGTGGTTATGTTTGTGTCAACGTTAGTCTAGTGGTCATGTTTGTGTCAATGTTAGTCTAGTCTAGTGGTTATGTTTGTGTCAATGTTAGTCTAGTCTAGTGGTTATGTTTGTGTCAATGTTAGTCTAGTCTAGTGGTCATGTTTGTGTCAATGCTAGTCTAGTCTAGTGGTTATGTTTGTATCAATGTTAGTCTAGTGTAGTGGTATTGTTTGTGTCAATGCTAGTCTAGTCTAGTGGTCATGTTTGTGTCAATGTTAGTCTAGTCTAGTGGTCATGTTTGTGGCAATATTAGTCTAGTCTAGTGGTCATGTTTGTGTCAATGTTAGTCTAGTCTAGTGGTAATGTTTGTGGCAATGTTAGTCTATTCTAGTGGTCATGTTTGTGTCAATGTTGGTTAGTCTAGTGGTTATGTTTGTGTTAATGTTGGTTAGTCTAGTGGTTATGTTTGTGTCAATTGTGGTTAGTCTAGTGGTTATGTTTGTGTCAATGTTGGTTAGTCTAATTGTTATGTTGGTGACAATGTTAGTCTAGTGGTTATGTTTGTGTCAATGTTGGTTAGTCTAGTGGTTATGTTTGTGTCAATGTTAGTCTATTGGTTATGTTTATGTCAATGTTGGTAAGTCTAGTGGTTATGTTTGTGTCAATGTTGGTTAGTCTAGTGGTTATTTTTGTGTCAATGTTAGTCTAGTGGTTATGTTTGTGTCAATGTTGGTCTAGTCTAGTGGTTTTGTCTGTGTCAATGTTGGTTAGTCTAGTGGTTATGTTTGTGCCAATGTTAGTTTAGTCTAGTGGTTTTGTCTGTGTCAATGTTAGTATAGTGGTTATAGCTGTAGCAATGATAGTCTAGTGGTTATGTTTGTGTCAATGTTGGTCTAGTCTAGTGGTTTTGTCTGTGTGAATGTTAGTCTAGTGGTTGTGTTTGTCTCTACTGATTGTATGAGCCACATTGAATGCCCTCATCAGCAACGTGACATACCTGTCCATGCCGCGAATGGTTCGTGTGTTGCTTGCCCTGCCTACAGTCTGCACACTGATCTCTGACCTTGTGTTTCAGGCGCTTAGATGATCCACCACATCTGATGGCAAAGCGCAGTTCTTGGACGATCTCGGCACACAGCGATTGCTGGAACACACAATCAATTAGGTCAAGGTTATTAGTAGGTCAAGGTTAGAGTTATGGGTTCTTCAGACACAGTTACTGCACGAACACACAATCAATTAGGTTAAGATTAGAGTTATGGGTTCTTCAGACACAGTTACTGCACCAACACACAATCAATTAGGTTAAGATTAGAGTTATGGGTTCTTCAGACACAGTTACTGCACCAACACACAATCAATTAGGTTAAGATTAGAGTTATGGGTTCTTCAGACACAGTTACTGCACCAACACACAATCTATTAGGGCAAGGTTAGGAGTAGGTCAAGGTTAAACGTGCGAGTATCTTCACACACAGTTACTGCACGAATACACAATCAACTAGGTCAAGGATAGAATATGTTCCAGTTAGAATGTTGCCAAGGTCAGGAGTATGATCATCATCGCAAACAAGAGCAGCAGGAACACACCATGTATACACAAATAGTAGACCAGGTGAGACGTGTGGTGAAGGTTAGCGTGATCGGCTGGAAACTGCTCTGGCGAAATATCTGTAAACTCAAGGTTTACCAAATCTAGCCCGGCGGAATCATTATGGCCCACATAGACAGTATTTGTGACATGTGGGCCTTCACAGGTAAACAGTGACATGAATGACATGCACAATGAATATATTTGAACATCCATAAACACTTGAAGTGATTGTAGCAGGATAGGCTTAGTTTACTTATCTTAGCATTTATATCATATCTAAACAACAACACAGCCAACACTAAGACTATCGTTAACCATTAAGACAAGATATCAGTTACCAGCATATGTGTACAACAGTGTGAATCAAACTTGAACAAATAGTACACTCAATAATATCATATACTGAACTAACACAGAGGATCCAAACAAGTGCTTTTGATGTTCCCTCTGCAAACTAAATATACCCAGGTTCTAAGTCTATATTTACAATACCACAATTGATTCTCTCATACTATTTCAACTTAGTGGTTCTAGATAAGTCGTTGTCCTCTACCATTCTCCCGTCCGTCATCTAGGTGGGGATGGATCTGCCCATGTCCGTCCGGGCTGACTGTGCGAGCCCAAGTGACTAGGAATATTATTCCAGGATTCAGGAAGAACACCTTTTTGCAGCAACCAAGTTTCAACAGACAAGAGACGTTGATGGTACAAGGGCCACTATTCTCCAACAGACACCAATAGTCCTGGAGAACAGTCGGCCTGCCTTCTAGATCAATCTCAATCCGTGCCGAGACAAATCTTCTCACTCGCATGTTATCAGATCTATAGCTCATCTGGTTTACAGGGTGTCCACCAGTCGCACCGTTACGTGTGTGTGCAAGACTCCAGGTGTATGATGGGATAACCACACCGTAAACTCTCTCTCTCCCAATCTCATGAATTTCCAAATGCATTGTCTTTTACACCCATGCTCCACAGGGAGGGGAGCTGAAACTGTCACAAATACACAGTTCCATTTTGGGAGAAGATGGTCCAATTTATGATCGAACTTTCTGGACCAAGTTTACATGTGCCATGACCCGAGGGCCATGCTGACAATCTAAGTCCGTGTCATTAGGTTGACATGGTTAATAACGCATATAGGCCTAGCTACTTAAGGCCTAGCTACTTAAGGCCTAGCTACTTAAGGCCTAGCTACTTATTTGCTTTCCGTGTCCTGAGAAACACGTCAGACGTTATGTATCCAATGCTCATCCAATGGATTGGTTTGCCATTCCCCCCTCAACGTGTAATCCACATTGGATGTTTCCAGAAGGTTTGGGCAGATCATTAGCTGGTCTTGTGTCCCTCCACAGTCACATGTCTCATCAGCTGGTCTTGTGTCCCTCCACAGTCACATGTCTCATCAGCTGGTCTTGTGTCCCTCCACAGTCACATGTCTCATCAGCTGGTCTTGTGTCCCTCCACAGTCACATATCTCATCAGCTGGTCTTGTGTCCCTCCACAGTCACATGTCTCATCAGCTGGTCTTGTGTCCCTCCACAGTCACATATCTCATCAGCTGGTCTTGTGTCCCTCCACAGTCACATGTCTCATCAGCTGGTCTTGTGTCCCTCCACAGTCACATATCTCATCAGCTGGTCTTGTGTCCCTCCACAGTCACATATCTCATCAGCTGGTCTTGTGTCCCTCCACAGTCACATGTCTCATCAGCTGGTCTTGTGTCCCTCCACAGTCACATATCTCATCAGCTGGTCTTGTGTCCCTCCACAGTCACATATCTCATCATCCTTGTATTGCCATCTCTTTGAGCCCTTCCAGCATCGACACTCCAGCCCGTTCTAGTCAATGACCTCCCTGTTGTGTAGGACAAGTGGTGTTCAGGCACAGTCTATTCCCGCAGCTCTATTAAGGGACCTGCGCCAGTTCATTCCATTCTGCTACGCATCGTTCGTGTCCCAGGATTAGGCTGTAGAGGCTGTGTTGAGTGTCAGAAACAGCCTAGGTTTGAACCTTGTGCCCTGCGCATGGTGTTGAAACATAGGGTGCCTTGGGTCGGTTGCCTGTTTCTCTATTTCAATTTCTGATGCGACAATTCTTCGTGTTTGTGTCGGCTCGACACCATGGCCTATATTTGTCCAGTTGAAGAAGGTTTTAGTCATCCTATTACTATCTGGCCAGTCTCAATTATAGCTGTATCAGTCCTGCCGAAGACGGATGTTTCGGACCGAAAGGTGCAAATATCGCAGTCAAACTGTAAACTAGCGACACACCGCATTCCGTTCTCTGGACTACAGCCTGTTACTCACAAAGCCCTGCTCAGGGCTTGGTTGCGCGAGACTGAGAAAGAACGCAGAAGAAGAAGAAGAAATATCAGTAAGCCTCCATTTTGCGGGGTTGGTCGAAACTGTACCAGTAAGCCTCCATTGTGGGTGGTTGGTCCAATCTGTTCCAGTAAGCCTCCATTGTGCGGGGTTGGTCCAAACTGTACCAGTAAGCCTCCATTGTGGGTGGTTGGTCCAAACTGTACCAGTAAGCCTCCATTGTGCAGGGTTGGTCCAAACTGGCACGGCGTGTTCAACTCCTGACCCCCAACACCTCTGACCCCCAACACCTCTGACTCCCAACACCTGACCTCCAACACCTCTGACCCCCAACACCTCTGACCCCCAACACCTCTGAACCGCAACACCTCTGACCCCCAACAACTGACCCCCCAACACCTCTGACTCCAACACCTGACCCACAACACCTCTGACCCCAACACCTTACCCTGTCTTCCTCTGCATTCTCTTTGGACTTGTAGATAAACTCTATCATCGCTACCACCACAGCCAAGGTCAGACCACACAGGAGCACCACAAAGATGCCACCAACGTTCTCCAGCCCTAGAGCGCTCGCTTTCGACTCCGTCTCATCCCTGGCAGGACAACATAGGTCAGCACCATTAATGGTTATTATAGTTATGGTAGGTGTGGTTGTGATTTGAAGTGTGGTAGTGGTGGTAGATGTGGTAGTGGTGGTAGAGGTGGTAGATGTAGCAGTCGTGGTGGTAGGTGTGGTAGTGGCCGTTGTGGTAGTGGCCGTTGTGGTAGTAGATATAGTAGTGGCAGTGGAGAGAGTAGATATAGTAGTGGTGTGGTGGTAGGTGTAGTAGTGGTGGTGGTAAGTGCAGTAGTGGCAGTGGTAGTAGGTGTAATAGATGTTGTGGTGGTAGCAGATGTAGTAGTGGTGGTGGTAGGTGTGGTAGTGGCAGTTGTGTTAGTAGATGTAGTAGTGGTGGTAGTAGATGTAGTAGTGGTGGTAGATGTGGTAGTGGTGGTAGATGTAGTAGTGGTGGTAGTAGATGTAGTAGTGGTGGTGGTAGGTGTGGTAGTGGTGGTAGTAGATGTGGTATGAAACGTGTTGATGGTAAGCCTTGTGCTGACAGCACCACGTACCGTGAGCACGTGCTAGCGTCCTTCCACCATTTGTTGTACAACATCTGGATCCTGCCTCCTTCCTGCAGCTCGAGGATAGCCATGGACAGTTTGTCTCGGTATGGAGAGTCTGAGGAGACATGTCAAATTGTATCTTGTATGTGGAGACATTTTAACGGGATATAAAGTCTGTGGGGGTACAGTCATGTAGACAGAGTCTACACTCAGACAAGTGTCCACAGACAGCCTCACTCATTGGCAAGCCTCCACTCAGACATGTGTCCACAGACAGCCTCACTCATTTGCAAGCCTCCACTCAGACATGTGTCCACAGACAGCCTCACTCATTGGCTCCACTCAGACACGTGTCCACAGACAGACTCTCTCATTGGTAAGCCTCCACTCAGACAAGTGTCCACAGACAGACTCACTCATTGGCAAGCCTCCACTCAGACATATGTCCACAGACAGCCTCACTCATTGGCTCCTCTCAGACACGTGTCCACAGACAGCCTCACTCATTGGCTCCACTCAGACACGTGTCCACAGACAGCCTCACTCATTGGCTCCACTCAGACAAGTGTCCACAGACAGCCTCACTCATTGGCAAGCCTCCAGCCAGACAAGTGTCCACAGACAGCCTCACTCATTGGCTCCACTCAGACAAGTGTCCACAGACAGACTCACTCATTGGCAAGCCTATGCCGTATCCCTTGGAGTCGAGCTGCCCCCCCACCTGCATGAGCTCACAATGCCTCTGCACCTGGTAGTCTATCATGAGGTTCTCCATGAAGAAAGCGTAGTTGCCCTTCTTGACCCGGTCAATGCCCTGCTCGTATGTGTCAGCCAGCACGTGGGGCCGGTCCTTCATGTAGGCGTACATCCTCTTGTAGGTGTCGATGTTGGACTCCTAGAGGAGAGTAGACAACATAGGCAACACGGTTTTAGGTACAGCGCTACAAGTTGGATTTAGGTACAGCGCTACAAGGTGGGTTTAGGTACAGCGCTACAAGGTGGGTTTAGGTACAGCGCAGCAAGGTGGGTTTAGGTACAGCGCTACAAGTTGGGTTTAGGTACAGCGCTACAAGTTGGGTTTAGGTACAGCGCTACAAGATCGGTTTAGGAATAACACTACAAGAATGGTATAGGTATAACGATACAAGAATGGTGTAGGTATAATGATACATGAATGGTTTAGTTATAACGCTACAAGAATAGTTTATGTATAACGCTACAAGAATGGTTTAGGTATAACGCTACAAGAAGAAAACATTGGTTACGGGCGGAAGGTTTTGACCAGCGACAACGGACACCCCGAACATTGATCGCATGTGCTAACCACCCAGCCATGTTGGACAAAACTGGTCAGTAGCTTATGAGAAGTAAAACTGCAAGATAAAAACCGATTGACTGGATAAGCTGTTAGATACCAAACTGGAAGTGGACCCAGAAGAAGTGGACCCAGAAGAAGTGGATTCAGAAGAAGTGGATTCAGAAGAAGTGGACCCAGAAGAAGTGGACCCAGAAGAAGTGGATCCAGAAGAAGTGGACCCAGAAGAAGTGGACCCAGAAGAAGTGGACCCAGAAGAAGTGGATCCAGAAGAAGTGGATCCAGAAGAAGTGGACCCAGAAGAAGTGGATCCAGAAGAAGTGGATCCAGAAGAAGTGGATCCAGAAGAAGTGGATCCAGAAGAAGTGGATACAGAAGAAGTGGATCCAGAAGAAGTGGATCCTGAAAAAGTAGATACAAAAGTAGTGGATCCAGAAGAAGTGGATGCATGAACATACAGAGATGAATAGTTGGACAGCGTAGACAGATGTAGGCAGGCAGAAAAAAAAAACCCAGAACAAATAAGGAAGCGACAGAGAAGATAAGAGAGCTGTGTGGAGGACGCTGATACCGGGCGGATTAAGGGAGCAGATTTCTCTCTGCTCAGGTCAAATCAATGCCGGACATCCGAAGATGGGCTGATACTGTACCTGATCAGTAGCTCACGGATCACTGTGCCCAGTCTGTAGAGTGACAGGAAATCTGAAAATATCGCGTTGTAGAAAAATGACGGATAGGAGTTAAGAAATCGCTGACAGAAGGCTGTGTGGGTGATATTGAGGAGAAGTAGCACACGTTCAGAGGGATGCCGTGGGGTGGAATAGAGGCGCTGGATGGAGGGAGGGGGAGGTGAGAATGTCCTTAGGAATTGATACATTTTCATCAGAAGCCAACATATCCTGGGCAGTTGGTAGGAAGGCTACGTTATTATTTGAGAGGCTGTGGCGACAGCAGCATTGTAGTCGGGGAAATCAATCCAGCCATTTATATGTATTGATCAGTAACCGGACAGGGACACAATAAAACCAAATCCCACATGACGGACACAAGCCCTTCGTCATCGACACATAAACAATAAAATCAGCAACGAAATGATAAAATATAGAAACACAGTTAGCGGGACCATGAGAACACCACGTAATGCGGCAGCCATTATCCAGAGAGCGGCCAAGAATATGCAAATCACAGTATGCCAGTTAGGGCAGAGTAGGCCAAGTAAGAAGTGAAAATACATAGGCCAATTAGTTCAGTCACCAGCACAGAGCTCCTTACATTGGATGAGCAAGGAGACAAATATACATATGTAAGTACGAAGCACACAGATGTGCACGTATCAACGCATTTACATACACGTATGAAACATAAGTTATTGGATCAACATAATAACAACATTAATAATAATAATGAGGTAAATCTATATATAGAAATAAATGTGTAGGTGGGTTGGTGTTAGTCATATAGTTCTAAAGGGTTGACAGAATTTTAGAGGGATGTAGGCTGGTTCGTGTTAATTACGTAGTTCTCAAGGGTTGACAGAATTTTAGAGGGGGTTGGAGTTGTTAACTTTGGTCGCGTGTCTAATTAAGGGCAAATAGAGACTATCTTTGGTCGCGTGTCTAATTAAGGGCAAATAGAGACTATCTTTGGTCGCGTGTCTAATTAAGGGCAAATAGAGACTATCTTTGGTCGCGTGTCTAATTAAGGGCAAATAGAGACTATCTTTGGTCGCGTGTCTAATTAAGGGCAAATAGAGACTATCTTTGGTCGCGTGTCTAATTAAGGGCAAATAGAGACTATCTTTGGTCGCGTGTCTAATTAAGGGCAAATAGAGACTATCTTTGGTCGCGTGTATAATTAAGGGCAAATAGAGGCTATCTTTGGTCGCGTGTCTAATTAAGGGCAAATGGAGACTATCTTTGGTCGCGTGTCTAATTAAGTTCAAATGGAGATTATCTTTGGTCGCGTGTCTAATTAAGGGCAAATAAAGCCTATCTTTGGTCGCGTGTCTAATTAAGGGCAAATAGAGACTAGCTTTGGTCGGGTGTCTAATTAAGGGAAAATAGAGACTATCTTTGATCGCGTGTCTAATTAAGGGCAAATAGAGACTATCTTAGGTCAGGTCTCAAATTAAGAGCAAATAGAGATTATCTTAGGTCAGGTCTCAAATTAAGGGCAAATAGAGATTCTATCTTTGGTCGCGTGTCTAATTAAGGGCAAATAGAGACTCGGTGTATCTTTGGTCAGGTCTCATATTAAAAGGATATCATATCCCGTGACCCCATTTGTCTGTGATCCCAAGTCAAAATAATGACCACGTGACATCATTCACATGTGACCACGTGTCCGAATTAATGACTTGACGTGACTCGTGACATCATTGGCGCTTGTTAGATTTATAACATTACGTGACATCATTATGAGTCAGCACGTGTCGACCGGTTCGCTCCCCAAGATGTATGGAGGGTGTGGGTGGACATCTCTGGTCTGGCTTCATCGATCAATCTCAGCGATTTCTGGAACATTCAATCATGGACTGGACGGATTCTCTTCATCGTATCGATGCTCAGGCCAACACAGACACACACAAACACATTGACATAAAAAACATTGACACAAAATCAAAATTGACAAAATCAGATGTACGCATGGCACGTGTCTAGATATTCAAGGTCAGAGGATCAACGATTTGCCTCAGACAAGGGACTCGGGAATATTTGAGATAATGAACTACGTGACATGAGTCAATGACATGGCGGAGTCAATGACAGGGGTGCATGACATGGTAGAGTCATGGTGAATTGGGGCAGACATCGTGGAGTCAATGACAGAGGTGCATTACATGGAAGAGTCATTGTGAATTGGGGCAGACATCGTGGAGTCAATGAAAGGGGTGCATAACATGGTAGAGTCATTGTGAATTGGGGCAGACATCGTGGAGTCATCGAGAAGGGTAGCAGACATGGTGGAGTCAATGACATGGGTGCATGACATGGTGGAGTCAATGACAGGGGTGCATGACATGGTGTCACTGACAATGACATATCTTCGTGTGGGAGATGTTGGTGTGGGAGATGTTGGTGTGGGAGATGTTGGTGTGGGAGATGTGGGTGTGGGAGATGTTGGTGTGGGAGATGTTGGTGTAGGAGATGTTGGTGTGGGGGATATGGGTGTGAGAGATGTTGGTGTGAAAGATGTTGGTGTCGGAGATTTTAGTGCGGGAGATGTTGGTATGGGAGATGTTGGTGTGGGAGAGGTTGGGGTGGGAGATGTTGGTGTGGGAGATGTTGGGGTGGGAGATGTTGGAGTGGGAGATGTTGGTGTGGGAGAGGTTGGGGTGGGAGATGTTGGTGTGGGAGATGTTGATGTGATAGATGTTGGAGTGGGAGATGTTGGTGTGGGAGATATGGGTGTGATAGATGTTGGTGTGAAAGATGTTGGTGTCGGAGATTTTAGTGCGGGAGATGTTGGTATGGGAGATGTTGGTGTGGGAGAGGTTGGGGTGGGAGATGTTGGTGTGAGAGATGTTGGGGTGGGAGATGTTGGAGTGGGAGATGTTGGTGTGGGAGAGGTTGGGGTGGGAGATGTTGGAGTGTGAGATGCTGGTGTCAATGAGACCGAGCACTCAAAAAGATGATGACCAACGGTTTCATATGGGTGTGTACACAGATGCCACTCAGGAGTGTGTGGTGGTTGTTTTCTGTTCAGGTGTTTGTTTAGTGGGATGTGTTGGATTCTGTTCAGGTATTTGTTTAGTGGGATGTGTTGGGTTCTGTTCAGGTGTTTGTTTAGTGGGATGTGTTGGATTCTGTTCAGGTGTTTGTTTAGTGGGAAGTGTTGGGTCCTGTTCAGGTGTTTGTTTAGTGGGATGTGTTGGATTTTGTTCAGGCGTTTGTTTAGTGGGATGTGTTGGATTTTGTTCAGGTGTTTATTTAGTGGGATGTGCTGGATTCTGTTCAGGTGTTTGTTTAATGGGATGTGTTGGGTTCTGTTCAGGTGTTTGTTTAGTGGGAAGTGTTGGATTCTGTTCAGGTGTTTGTTTAGTGGGATGTGTTGGTTTCTGTTCAGGTGTTTGTTTAGTGGGATGTGTTGGATTCTGTTCAGGTGTTTGTTTAGTGGGATGTGTTGGATTCTGTTCAGGTGTTTGTTTAGTGGGATGTGTTGGATTCTGTTCAGGTGTTTGTTTAGTGGGGTGTGTTGGGTTCTGTTCAGGCGTTTGTTTAGTGGGGTGGGTTAGGTTCTCGGAAAATGGTGCTCTGATCCATCCTTGTGAGTTGATTATCCCTGTCACTTGGAATGGGACTTGCCAAATGTCTGTAGACCTCCCCTCCTGTGTTTCCCATGGCGATCTGTTTAGCCAAGTTTCTTTGTTTGCTGATCTTAAGAGCTGTTTGGATGTCTTCAACGTTGCTACTGTGTGTGGTTGTTCTTGTATTGATCCCTACTTTGATCTGGGGTAGTTGTCTCGCCGCCGCGATTCAATCTCAACCAGTGTTCTTAAAGCGATCTCAGTCCCGCCAGACGGAGCGATAGCGCGGGCTTGCGGAAAACGCTTGCCCGCCTTTCCCCGTAGAGGTATCGGGAAGCGGTTTTGTTTGTGTCCTGGCCTCAAAAAAGAGGTGCGCTGCTCTGGTCCGTAACGAGAAACTTTGACAGTCGGTGGTGATTTTTCGAAGGATTATAGCAGAGCTCAACAGTTCGTCTCGCTGGTGGTCAGACTCTCGCAAAGAGCTTGTGACCGGCAAATGGAAAGCAGGAATCGTGCATGAAGGCCCTGTGTTTTCCCAGGGACCAACCCTCGGGAGAAGGTCAGGCCGGCAGGCCAAATTGTCTCTAGTCCCAGTGAAATTCATCGCCGGGGTCGTTGGGATCCGTTCTGCACAGAGCGCTGCCATCCCTTCTCGAGCGAGACCGGTCCGTCGGTCGTCTGGTGAGTGTAGGGGCCCCTGTCAGGCGGTCCTAGGTCGACGGAGTGAGGGACGGGAGGAACAACCGTTCGTCCGTTCGTCAGTCGGTCCCTGAGGCTGTCCCAGTGAGGCTTTTTACACACCCGTCCTCTGCCGACCGGTGTGTGCGGTACGTACGTCTCCGACAGATATCTGGTTGATCCTGCCAGTAGTCATATGCTTGTCTCAAAGATTAAGCCATGCATCCCTAAGTTCACACTGTCTCACGGTGAAACCGCGAATGGCTCATTAAATCAGTCGAGGTTCCTTAGATGACACGATCCTACTTGGATAACTGTGGCAATTCTAGAGCTAATACATGCTTACCAAGCTCCGACCCTCGCGGAAAGAGCGCTTTTATTAGATCAAAACCAATCGTCGTTCCCCCTCGCGGGGTTGCGGCGTCCCCACTGGTGACTCTTGATAACGTTTTGATGATCGCATGGCCTCATGTGCCGGCGACGCATCTTTCAAATGTCTGCCCTATCAAATGTCGATGGTACGTGACATGCCTACCATGTTTGTAACGGGTAACGGGGAATCAGGGTTCGATTCCGGAGAGGAAGCATGGGAAACGGCTACCACATCCAAGGAAGGCAGCAGGCGCGCAACTTACCAACTCCCGGCACGGGGAGGTAGTGACGAAAAATAACAATACGGGACTCTTTCGAGGCCCCGTAATTGGAATGAGTACACTTTAAACCCTTTGACGAGGATCTATTGGAGGGCAAGTCTGGTGCCAGCAGCAGCGGTAATTCCAGCTCCAATAGCGTATATTAAAGTTGTTGCAGTTAAAAAGCTCGTAGTTGGATATCAGGCGCAGGCGGGCGGTCCGGCTCGCGCCGGTTCACTGCCCGTTGTCTCCTGCCCTACCGTCTGCCGGCTCTCTCCCACGGGTGCTCTTCGCTGAGCGTCCTGGGGGGCCGGCGCGTTTACTTTGAAAAATTAGAGTGTTCAAAGCAGGCCCCGGCTGCCTGAAAAATGGTGCATGGAATAATGGAATAGGACCTCGGTTCTATTTTGTTGGTTTTCGGAACTGGAGGTAATGATTAACAGGGACAAACGGGGGCATTCGTATTGCGGCGTTAGAGGTGAAATTCTTGGATCGCCGCAAGACGAGCTACTTCGACAGCATTTGTCAAGAATGTTTTCATTAATCAAGAACGAAAGTCAGAGGCGCGAAGACGATCAGATACCGTCGTAGTTCTGAGCATAAACGATGCCGACAAGCGATCCGCAGGAGTTGCTGCGATGACTCTGCGGGCAGCTTCCGGGAAACCAAAGTGTTTGGGTTCCGGGGGAAGTATGGTTGGAAAGCTGAAACTTAAAGGAATTGACGGAAGGGCACCACCAGGAGTGGAGCCTGCGGCTTAATTTGACTCAACACGGCCAAACACTGAAATGATTGACATGCCGAGAACACTTTCGTTGGGTCTAATATGGAACGGGTGCTGGAATTAGACCCTCGAAAATCTGGGGCTATCCTCTCGGTTGCTTGACTGTCCCGCATCCAGGGTTCCTAAAAGGAATTGACGGAAGGGCACCACCAGAAGTGGAGCCTGCGGCTTAATTTGACTCAACACGCAAATACTGTAGAACGACTAACCAATCGAGAGCACCCTCGTTGGGTCTAATAGGGAACGTGTACTGGTATTAGACCCACGGAAGACAGGTCAGCTCCCTAACCTTCTTAAGAATGAACGCTACTGAAATCGTGTCTTAACCCCGCAGAAATCGCAGGTTTCAGATACCTGGTCACTGACAAACAAAAGCCCTCGATTAATTCGTCCTGGCCAAATAGTGAACAGGTGCTGGAAATAGACCATCGGAATACAGGTCAGTTTTACCCTACAAATGACAGGCCGTTGCTACGGAAATCCTGCTCAACTCGAGAGAAGCCGCAGACATTTGGTTCACGTACCAGGCTGATAAGCCAATTGCGCGAGGCTACCATGTGAGGGATTTCGGCCGGACGTCTGTAAGCCGGAATCCCGCCCAAAATCTCAGCACCACTGCAATGGGAGGCTTCGATATGGTCGGGACCTGGGGATCGCGCCTCAACCCTACCAGGTCGATCCACAAAAAGAGGTCTCTTCCATCCGCCGATCAAAGCGGGCGGATAGCTGCTCGATATTCATCCTATACGGCGATGGGGTGCGAAACCACCAACATAAGACTTAGTTCTTGGTCGGGGTGTCGAAAACAGTAGAGCAGCCACCTCACTGTGAACTGTCGAGACTAATTACTCGACCACGAGATATGTCCGCAAACCAGGCGAACAACATATCCGTGACATTACCAGGCTTGTCCCCTGGTTAAATGCACTTCTGCTTCGATCTCTACCTCTGTACGCTATTAGCCATACCAATGGACGCAGAAGAGATGCGAACATTGCACACCTGCCTCACTGTGTCAACATCCCAGGTGGCGGGGAATGCTAGGCGTACCATCCCTGCATAGAAGCCAAGAAAATAAAGGGAGCAAAGAGATACCCCACTCACATGCAAATGCTACGTTTCTGGCAGGACGTGACGATCCTGGGATACAGACACACTGGACTGCATCTCTTCCGGGTAAACCAGTCCATATCATATATAATCTCATATATCATCACCGCACCCTATTGACACGAGTAGTGAAGACTCGTTAGTCTGGTAAGACAACTTCCATAAGAGAGTCAACTCTGATCACAAACAACTGCTGCCTTGCAGATAGGCTGGGGACAGCCAAAGGCTAAGGCGGGCATCCCTACAGAAACGCCTGTTGAAATCGGATGCACGGGGCCACAAGCCTAACGAAACAGTGCAACGTAAATCGCAGTATGATGACAGTACAATCGATCAGAAAAACGTATGGCGCTCATCCTGCGGAGTCCCGCCAGGCAGCGAGAGTGCCGGGCCTCACGCCTCGAAGGGGCCCACCCTTGACTACTGGTGGTCACCCACCCAAGTGTCGTGTAGTCAAGGCACATGGCTATGGGGCAATTCCTATTGACCAAAAACTCAAGACTCTCAAAATACTACAGTGGAATGCGGAGGGTGTCGTTAACAAAAAGCTTTCCCTAACACATCACCTGCATGAAGGTAAGATTGACGTGGCATGTATCCAGGAAACGCACCTGAACAATAACCATAAATTCTCAATCAGAGGATACCAGACCTTCCGTCTCGATAGAGAAGGTCACATAGGAGGTCCTGATACTGACCTGAAACTGCATACCGAGTAGCGCGGTATCTGTCAATCACACCGGACGAGCAGAAATTGTAGGAGTTGACATAATGGCTCAAGAGACGAAAGCTCCGCATCTTCAACCTGTACGGACCACCAAACAAAGACCTGCCGCTCTCGAGTATGGAAGTCAAAGACTCCAACTGCATAGTAGTTGGAGACTTCAACAGCCACTCGGAGAGATGGGGATACTCGGACACAGACAGCAGAGGTGACGAAGTGGAGGATTGGGAGATTGATACAAATCTCTCCCTAATCAATAGGCGGGAGGATAGCCCTAGCTTCTATTCAAGAACATGGCATACCACCTCGACTCCAGATTTGGCCTTCTCCACACATGACATACACCATAAAATAGACCGCCAGGTGCTAAACCATTTGGTATGTAGCGACCACAGGCCGATCAGGCTAGACATTGATTTGTAAGTAAGCCCACAGGAAACAAAACCGCTCCCACGTTGGAATTACAAACGAGCCGACTGGGACAGATTTGCAATCCTGACAGATGGGCTGTGTGAAACCATCAACACACGAAACAACAAAATGAAGCCCATGGTGGAAAGCCTAAGCAAGGCAATAATGCAAGCCGCCACTGAAACCATCCCAAGAGGAGCTAGGAAAAACTATAAGCCCTATTGGAATGATGAGTTGCAGAAAGCGGTAGATGCAGTAACAAATGCTAGGAACATGGCAGAGCGAGAACAATCTATGGAGGCAAATATCACCCTCAAAGCCGCCACGGCGAAATACAAATACACTCTAAACCAAACAGCAAGAGAGAGCTGGAAAAACAAAACTGAAAGCCTCAATCTAGACAAAGAAGGGAACAAGCTATGGAAGCTAGTCAGAGCCATGAATGACGATACCCCATCAAACAAACAAATTACCATCAAGCAGGGCGAAAACTTGCTCACTGAAAAAAAAGCCGCAAACGCTTTTGTCGAACACTATGCCAAAGCAAACCACATCGAGGTCCCTGCAGATAGGCATTCAGACATTAGTGAAGAGCAAAAGGGGCACGACAACATCAATACGGCACCAGAAGAGCATATGATGGCCAAATTAACAATGAGTGAAATGGAAGAGGCCATGAGAACATTAAAGAAAAGGAAATCTCCCGGAAAAGACGGGATAACAAACGAAATGCTGATGGGGCTGGGCCAAACAGCGAAGAGGAAGCTGCTATCGGTCCTGAACCAAAGCTGGAAAAGTGGTATTGTACCCCAGGCATGGAAAGACGCAGTACTTGTACCAGTACCAAAGAAAGGAAAGGACAAAACAGATCCAAATGGATACAGGCCTATCAGCCTACTGAGCTGTGTTGGCAAACTGATGGAACGTATGATAAACACCAGACTGATGTGACTAATGGAAGAAAAACGAATACTAATTCCACAGCAAGCCGGCTTTAGACAGCACAGATCCACTGAGGACCAGGTCATCCTCATAGCCCAGGAAATAGACTATGCCTACCAGGCACAGAAACACACAGTAGCGGTTTGGGTGGACCTGAAAAAGGCATTTGACAAAGTCTGGAAAGACGGACTTAGAGTCAAGCTAAGGAGAAGTGAAGTTTGTAGGAGAATGTACAAGTGGATCAACCACTACCTCAAACAAAGAACGGCCAGAGTCCAAGTTCAAGGGCAGATGAGCAAAAAGGTGACACTCGAGCAGGGAGTACCCCAAGGGGGAGTACTGTCACCCACACTCTTCCTGGTGTATATAAACGACATTACAGAGAATATACCAAGAAGAGTCCATAGCTCAATGTTTGCAGATGATCTGGCTATGTGGACCTCTGAAAAGAATCTCACCATAGCAAGAAATCGGATGCAGCAGACCCTAACATCGCTGGAAGAGTGGGCGAACTCATGGCTGGTCAAAATAAACGAGGAGAAAACCACATGTACAATATTCTCTCTTTCAATCAAACCCCAAAACACCAAATTAGGTCTAAACGGAAATACCTGCAGCCAAGCGACAACCCAAACTATCTGGGAGTCACATTTGATCGGCGCATGACATGGAAAAGTCAGATTGAGAGAAACCGAATGAGAGCCAGAGAAAGAATGGCAATCATGAGGAAACTTGCTGGCACAAGCTGGGGAGCAGACGAAAGCATACTAAAGAAACTGTACACTGGAAGAGTGAGACCAGTTCTCGAGTATGGCTTTGTGGCATGGACAAAAGCAGCAAAGGCGAACTTCGATAAAGTTAACAAACTTCAAAACCAAGCCATGAGAATTATAACAGGAGGCATGAAGTCAACGCCAATTGTAGAACTTGAAAAGATTACAAAACTGCAATCCATGACCGATAGAAGAGACTGCAGAGCCCAGCTGCAGTCAGAGAAACTCCGAAGACTGACTGACCATCCAATGCACCAGAGACTAAACAATTTGGGAAACTAAAGCGGAGAAACTTTGCAGAAATAGCCAAAGCAAAGATGCACGAAGATCCCATAAACGCACTAACAACACCAAAACCCATCACTACTGTACGAAAACCTACCTGGAGGCAGGATATATTTCCAGAGGTGGTAGAAAATATACCAGGTATTGGAAACAAAAACTGCCTGACTGAAAAAGAAAGGAGAGATACTACCATAAGCTTTATTTCGAAAAACTACCCAAGCATGGACTGGACCCATGCATACACCGACGGTTCTGTAACAAACACTACACAGAACGGAGGGGCAGGAGCATTCCTGAACCTACCAAATGGCAGAAAAATAACACTTCATTCGCTACTGGTAAGTACACAAGCAATTTCAGAGCTGAGGCAGAGGCACTGAGGGCGGCAGTGGAAGAAATGGTGACACATAAAGAAAATGAAAGCCATACAGTCCTGCTTACAGATGCTCTGGCCGTAGTCACAGCGCTAAAAAGCCAGAAAAACATTGAGCTTAATGACTTTAGAGCAGTACTCTGTCAACTATGCCAGCAGTCCGCACCAAAAATGGTAGTGGTACAGTGGGTGCCATCACACTGCAACATCCAAGGCAACGAGGAGGCAGACAGACTGGCAAAAGAAGGTGCAAGACTACCACAAACAGATACTGGTATGACGTACGAAGAGTCAAAACGGCTTATCAAAGCCAGATACATGACCAAATGGGAAACCGAACATACTGGTTACACCAAAAACGATGCCTATTACCAGTTGAACAGAAGAGAGCAGGTCGTTGTCTTCAGACTTCGCACTGGCCACAATAGACTGAGGTACCACCTATTCAACAAACTGAAGATAGGTGGTACCGACGAATGCCCGTGTGGTACCGGGAAAATGACCGCTGAGTATCTGCTGCAGAACTGCCCGACATACGAGGATCAGTGAGAGCAGATGTGGCCATCACCAGTGGAACCACAAGACAAGCTTTATGGCAGTGTCGACAGCCTCAGGATGACCGCCGCTTTTTTCGAAAAAAATAATGGTTACTGTCTGACTGCGTACGAAGAAGAAGAAGAAGAAGATCCCTACTTTGCTAATTTGTCTGCCTTGTCATTTCCAGATGTTATTCAGAGTCCTGGGGCCCACTGCAAAACTATTTTGACGACATGAGATGTAATTCTGTTATCAATGGATAAGATGGTTGGATTAGATGGTGCGTCTTCTATTCTTAGAAAGACGAACTTCTAGTCTGTAAAAATAAGATCTGCATTCATTAGAGCGTTTATCGAATGATCTTTCTGTGTATTCTATACAGACTTCATGACCTTTTCTGTGAATTCTATACAGACTTCATGACCAGCTTTCAATGTGCCCTAATGGAGACCCACAAGTTTATACATGCATTCATGAATGTGGATAGACATCAATAGTTCTTTGAGCAGCTCATGTAAGGCTACTTTCAATCTCTGCTGTTGGTTCAGCAATTCAGTGAGGTATTGAGCCACGGAGAGAGGAGGTGAGCCACGGAGAGAGAAGGTGAGCCACGGAGAGAGTTGTTAGGTGAGCCACGGAGAGAGGAGGTGAACCGCGGAGAGAGAAGGTGAGCCACGGAGAGAGAAGGTGAGCCACGAGAGAGGAGCTAAGCCACGGAGAGAGGAGGTGAGCCACGGGAGAGAGGAGGTGAGCCACGGAGAGAGTTGTGAGGTGAGCCACGGAGAGAGAAGGTGAGCCACGGAGAGAGGAGGTGAACCGCGGAGAGAGGAGGTGAGCCACGGAGAGAGGAGGTGAGCCACGGAGAGAGGAGGTGAGCCACGGAGAGAGTTGTGAGGTGAGCCACGGAGAGAGGAGGTGAGCCACGGAGAGAGGAGGTGAGCCACGGAGAGAGGAGGTGAGCCACGGAGAGAGTTGTGAGGTGAGCCACGGAGAGAGGAGGTGAGCCACGGAGAGAGTTGTGAGGTGAGCCCCGGAGAGAGGAGGTGAACCGCGGAGAGAGAAGGTGAGCCACGGAGAGAGAAGGTGAGCCACGAGAGAGGAGCTGAGCCCAGGAGAGAGGAGGTGAGCCACGGGAGAGAGGAGGTGAGCCACGGAGAGAGGAGGTGAGCCACGGAGAGAGTTGTGAGGTGAGCCACGGAGAGAGGAGGTGAGCCACGGAGAGAGAAGGTGAGCCACGGAGAGAGTTGTGAGGTGAGCCACGGAGAGAGGAGCTAAGCCACGGAGAGAGGAGGTGAGCCACGAGAGAGAGGAGGTGAGCCACGGAGAGAGTTGTGAGGTGAGCCACGGAGAGAGGAGCTAAGCCACGGAGAGAGGAGGTGAGCCACGGGAGAGAGGAGGTGAGCCACGGAGAGAGTTGTGAGGTGAGCCACGCCACGGAGAGAGGAGGTGAACCGCGGAGAGAGAAGGTGAGCCACGTAGAGAGAAGGTGAGCCACGAGAGAGGAGCTGAGCCACGGAGAGAGGAGGTGAGCCACGGGAGAGAGGAGGTGAGCCACGGAGAGAGGAGGTGAGCCAGCCACGGAGAGAGGAGGTGAGCCATGGAGAGAGGAGGTGAGAGGCGGAGAAAGGAGGTGAGCAGCGGAGAGAGTTGAGAGGTGAGCCAAGGAGAGAGAGGGGAGGTGAACGGTGAAAGAGTTTGGAGGTGAGCCGCGGAGAGAGAAGCTGAGCAGCGGAGAGAGTTGAGAGATGAGCCGAGGAGAGAGTTGGGAGGTGAGCCACAGAGAGAGGAGGTAACCGCGGAGAGATAAGGTGAGCCACGGAGAGAGAAGGTAAGCCACGAAGGGAGGAGCTGAGCCACGGAGAGAGGAGGTGAGCCACGGAGAGAGGAGGTGAGCCACGAAGAGAGGAGGTGAGCCAGCAACGGAGAGAGGAGGTGAGCCACGGAGAGAGGAGGTGAGCCACGGAGAGAGGAGGTAAGCCACGGAGAGAGGAGGTGAGCATCAGAGAGAGAGGAGGTGAGCCACGGAGAGAGGAGGTGAACCGCGGAGAGAGAAGGTGAGCCACGGAGAGAGAAGGTGAGCCAGCCACGGAGAGAGGAGGTGAGCCATGGAGAGAGGAGGTGAGAGGCGGAGAAAGGAGGTGAGCAGCGGAGAGAGTTGAGAGGTGAGCCAAGGAGAGAGAGGGGAGGTGAACGGTGAAGGAGTTTGGAGGTGAGCCGCGGAGAGAGAAGCTGAGCAGCGGAGAGAGTTGAGAGATGAGCCGAGGAGAGAGTTGGGAGGTGAGCCACAGAGAGAGGAGGTAACCGCGGAGAGAGAAGGTGAGCCACGGAGAGAGAAGGTGAGCCACGAGAGAGGAGCTAAGCCACGGAGAGAGGAGGTGAGCCACGGGAGAGAGGAAGTGAGCCACGGAGAGAGTTGTGAGGTGAGCCACGGAGAGAGAAGGTGAGCCACGGAGAGAGTTGTGAGGTGGGCCACGGAGAGAGGAGGTGAACCGCGGAGAGAGAAGGTGAGCCACGTAGAGAGAAGGTGAGCCACGAGAGAGGAGCTGAGCCACGGAGAGAGGAGGTGAGCCACGGAGAGAGGAGGTGAGCCACGAAGAGAGGAGGTGAGCCAGCAACGGAGAGAGGAGGTGAGCCCCGGAGAGAGGAGGTGAGCCACGGAGAGAGGAGGTGAGCCACGGAGAGAGGAGGTGAGCAGCAGAGAGAGAGGAGGTGAGCCACGGAGAGCGGAGGTGAGCCACGGAGAGAGGAGGTGAGAGGCGGAGAAAGAAGGTGATCCGCGGAGAGAGGAGGTGAGAGGCGGAGAAAGGAGGTGAGCCGCGGAGAGAGTTGGGAGCTGAGCCACGGAGAGAGTTTGGAGCTGAGCCACGGAGAAAGGAAGTGAGCCGCGGAGAGAGTTGGGAGCTGAGCCACGGAGAAAGGAGGTGAGCCGCGGAGAGAGAAGCTGAGCAGCGCAGAGAGTTGAGAGGTGAGCCGAGGAGAGAGGAGGTGAGCCACGGAGAGAGGAGGGGAGAGGCGGAGAAAGCAGGTGAGCCGTGGAGTGAGTTGGGAGCTAAGCCACGGAGAGAGTTGGGAGGTGAGCCAAGGAGAGAGAGGGGAGGTGAGCGGCGTATAGAGTTTGGAGGTGAGCCGCAGAGAGAGAAGCTGAGCAGCGGAGAGAGTTGGGAGGTGAGCCGAGGAGAGAGAGGGGAGGTGAGCGGCATATAGAGTTTGGAGGTGAGCCGCAGAGAGAGAAGCTGAGCAGCGGAGAGAGTTGAGTGGTGAGCCGAGGAGAGAGTTGGGAGGTGAGGCGAGGAGAGAGAGAGAAGCTGAGCCGCGGAGAGAGTTGGGAGGTGAGCCACGGAGAGAGGAGGTGAACCGCGGAGAGAGAAGGTGAGCTGAGGAGAGAGAGGCTGAGCCCCGAAGAGAGTTGGGAGGTGAGCGGCGGAGAGAGTTAAGAGGTGAGCCGCGGAGAGAGTTAAGAGGTGAGCCGCGGAGAGAGTTAAGAGGTGAGCCGCTGAGGCAGTTAAGAGGTGAGCCGCGGAGAGAGTTAAGAGGTGAGCCGCGGAGAGAGTTAGGTGAGCCGCGGAGAGAGTTAAGAGGTGAGCCGCGGAGAGAGTTAAGAGGTGAGCCGCGGAGAGAGTTAAGAGGTGAGCCGCGGAGAGAGTTAAGAGGTGAGTCGCGGAGAGAGTTGGGAGGTGAACGGCGGAGAGAGTGGAGGTGAGCCACGGAGAGAGTGGAGGTGAGCCGCGGAAGGAGTTATGAGGTGAGCCGCGAAGAGAGTGGAGGTGAGGGGCGCAGAGAGTTGGGAGATGAGTCGCGGAGAGAGTTAAGAGGTGAGCAGCGGAGAGAGTTAAGAGGTGAGTCGCGGAGAGAGTTAAGAGGTGAGTCGCGGAGAGAGTTAAGAGGTGAGTCGCGGAGAGAGTTAAGAGGTGAGTCGCGGAGAGAGTTAAGATGTGAGTCGCGGAGAGAGTTAAGAGGTGAGTCGCGGAGAGAGTTAAGAGGTGAGCAGCGGAGAGAGTTAAGAGGTGAGTCGCGGAGAGAGTTAAGAGGTGAGTCGCGGAGAGAGTTAAGAGGTGAGTCGCGGAGAGAGTTAAGAGGTGAGTCGCGGAGAGAGTTAAGAGGTGAGCAGCGGAGAGAGTTAAGAGGTGAGTCGCGGAGAGAGTTAAGAGGTGAGTCGCGGAGAGAGTTAAGAGGTGAGCCGCGGAGAGAGTTTGTATAAAAGCTTGCTGAGAACTAAGAGCATTAACGACAGAAATCGGCAGAGCTGAACTCAGTGACAACTTTGGTAAATATGACTTGTCCGTGTGACGAGGGCTAGTCTAGAGTACCTGTCCGGTATGACGTCGGTGGAAAGCAGTTCTAATTTCTCCTTAGATCATCGATTCAAGGTTTAGCCACGTGGTACAGAATTGAAGTCATACTTCGTCTATGTGTCAGAACGCAAGTTCCAGTCTTTGTTTTGTTCTCCAGTTTGAAGTTCACAGAAAGCAGTGCTAATATCTCCAACCTAAGGGAAATCAAGTCGACGTTTACAGATCAACAAGTTACAGAAGAGAAAGTCACATGTCGACGTTTACAGATCAACAAGTTACAGAAGATAAAGTCACATGTCGACGTTTATAGATCAACAAGTTACAGAAGATAAAGTCACATGTCGACGTTTACAGATCAACAAGTTACAGAAGAGAAAGTCACATGTCGACGTTTACAGATCAACAAGTTACAGAAGAGAAAGTCACATGTTGACGTTCAAGATGGTGGTTGGTTTGAATTGACAGAACAGAGATTTATAACGTTTCAGATAAGTATTAGTGTTGACAATTAATTTGTGTAATAATAACATAGTTGTGATTGTAGTTTATTGTAGCATACGTATTTTCAAATATAGTGGCCTTGTTATAACAGATAGTTAGTGACTTGACAGAATTAAATAGCGTGGAACAGTGAGCGGTAGTAACACTCAAGTAACACTAGGCCTAGTCGTTTTGATACTTTGTAGAAAGGTAAATACCAGCGACATTTGTTTGTTCCTTTTTTGGCGTTGCTTTAAGAAGTATACATTTTATTAGGTATTAATATAACTTATTGGCTAACGGAAATAAATAGCAAAATTAGTATGGCCACTAAGACGAGACGAACTGCTGCGAGGAAAGGCCAAGTCAGATTATGTGATTTGTGTGGCGAAAATGTTAGTATTACTACAACGTTGGAAGATGAAGGAACCGTTTTATGTAGAATATGTAGAGTTGAAGAGAGGCAGGCACAAATGGAGTGCAATATAAGGGAACATGAGAAGAGATTAGAGGAGATAGAAAAGAGGCAGATGGAAATAGAAGGGAAACAAGTGAAAATGGAGGAAATTTTAAAGAAGCTGCAGTCAAGGTGAAGTCAAGGAAGTAAGGGAGATTTGAGTGAGGAAACAGCTCACAGGTCAGAGAGCTTTGGAGAGAAGTATGCACATATAGGTGAGGGGTCAGTTTTGGTAGTAGGAGATTCAATGGTGAGAGAGGTTGGCAGACATTTGTCTAAATGACACAACATGTTTGAAAGAATGGATATTGGGGGAGCAAAAATAGAGGACACAGAGGGGAGAATAAAGAGGTTAGATGACAAAGGAAACAGTCATGTGGTAGTATTGGCAGGTACAAATAATGTAAAGAGAGATGGTACAGAAATAATTATGGATAAATATAAGTCTTATGAGAACACTTAAGGAAAAAAAGTTTAGAAAGGTCACAATGATGGGCATTTTAGACAGAGCAGATGGGTCAGACTATCTAGATAGCAAAATAATAGGTATCAACCTTAGGTTACAGGTGATGTGTGCGGACATGGGAATGGAATTTATTGATGTTAAAGTAGACAAAAGTAAAATGTTAGATAGGGGAGGTTTACATCTAAATGAGATAGGACAGCATGTTGTAGCAAAGTATATGTTCTATCATTGTGTTAGAAATTTAAACTAGTTAGGCCCATGAAGTATGAGACTAAAGATAGGCCTACAATAGGGTGCTATAGAGGATGTAGTCAAAGGGGTAATTTGGTGTCAGGGAAGTGTGAAATACATAGTAGAAAAGCAAACACTAAAATGATAAAGCAGAAGCAAAAAGAGGAAAACCAACAACATTACAAACTAAAATGTTTTTATGCAAATGTGAGAAGCATAGTAAATAAAAGAGAAGAATTGGAACTGTATGTAGAAGAAGAAAAACCAGATATAATAGGGTTAACAGAATCATGGACATATGAGGAGATTGCAGATAGTGAACTTGAAATTGAGGGATATACAATGTTAAGGAAAGATAGGATAATTGGAGACAAAACTAAGGGAGGTGGCGTTTTATTATACTGTATAAATTCTGTTAATATAACGATCAAAGATTATTTATCATGTGGTAACAAAAATGAAAGTGTATGGGGAGAAATAGAAAGTGGGGGTGAAAAAACAGTGATTGGAGTGTGCTATAGATGTCCATCAAGTCAAAAAGAGGAAGATGAGGAGCTGATTAGTAGCATAGCAAAGGCAAGTAAAGGGAAATTATTATTAATGGGAGATTTCAACTATCCAGAAATAAAATGGGATATGGCAGAAGCACTTGTAGAGTCAAAACCTTTTGTTACGTGCATAACTGACAATTTTTTAATTCAACATGTAGAAGCAGCCACCAGAGGCAAAAACATACTCGACCTAGTTTTTACCACAGAGGAAAATATGATTGAAAACGTTACCGTTGGGGAACTGTTTGGCTCAAGTGACCATCAAATCATCCGTTGGGATCGTATTGCAGGGAAAGAAGTAAACATAAACACGCGAACATACGACTACTCTAAGACAGATGTTAAGAGGATGAAAGAGGCAGCGAACCACATAATCTGGAAAGATATTATTGTAGGAACAGATGTTGAACAGGAGTGGGAAAGTTTTAAAACAGTTCTAGAAACGCTAAAAGAGGAATGTGTTCCATGTAGGGAGGTAAACCCCAAGCGTAAAAAGTGGATAACTAGATTTGTAGTGAAATGTAGAAGAGCAAAAAATAAAGCATGGCAAAAATATATAGAGGCAGGTAAATCAAAAGAAACATATGTAAAATATTTGGACAAGCAGAACATATCTCAGAAAGCAAATAAAACAGCAAAAATAGACTTTGAAAAAAAACTTGCTCAGAGGATCAAGACTGACAGTAAAAGCTTCTTTTCTTATGTTAGAAATAAACAAAGAACGAAAGACAAAGTAGGCCCACTCATAGACAGTTCAGGGAAAATAATAAGTGAGAATAGGGAGGCTGCTAATCTGCTTAATCAGTACTTTGGCACAGTCTTCACAAAGGAGGACTGCTCCGAGATCCCAGAGCCTATAGATATTTTTCAAAGAGACATGGATACAGCGGGATTAAGATCAATCTGTATTACAGAGGAAATGGTTTTTAAAAAATTGGAGGGGTTGAAAGTGAATAAATGTCCAGGTCAAGATGGTATTCACCCAAAATTGCTGTATGAAATTAGAAACCAACTAGCAAAACCATTGGCTATATTATGTTCTCAATCACTTACAAAAGGGATTGTTCCACGGGATTGGAAAGATGCAGGAGTGATCCCCTTATTCAAAAAAGGCAAAAAATCAGATCCGGCAAATTATAGACCGGTGAGTTTAACGAGCATAGTCTGTAAATTGTTAGAGTCAATAATCAAAGAAAACATTGTAATGCATTTAGAAAAATTTAATCTAATTAGAAATAGTCAGCATGGGTTTACTAGAGGGAGATCATGCTTAACAAATCTATTAGAATTCATGGAGTAGGTACCTAAAATCATAGATAAAGGGGAGCCAGTGGATGTTATTTATCTAGACTTTGCAAAGGCCTTTGATAGAGTACCTCATCAAAGATTATTTCGAAAGTTAAAATCACATGGAATAGGTGGCGAAGTTGCCAAATGGATTGAAAATTGGTTAACAGGAAGAAGGCAGAGGGTGGGCATAAATAAGGAGTACTCTGAGTGGAGTGAAGTGAAAAGTGGTGTGCCACAGGGCTCGGTTTTGGGACCAATTTTGTTCTTGATATATATAAATGATTTGGACATTGATATGAGATCCATGATTGCAAAATTTGCTGATGACACAAAACTATGCAGTAGTGTCTCATCTAAAGCGGAAGTGGATATATTGATGTCGGATTTAGATAAAATTCGAGAATGGTCTGTAAGCTGGCAAATGGAGTTTAATGTAGATAAATGTACAGTCATCCACATGGGTAGATCCAATATGGAACATAAATACAGAATGGGAGAAAACAATATTAGAAAGATAGATAAGGAAAGGGACCTAGGGGTTATAATAGATCATACAGGAAAGGTGAGTGAGCAAGTTAAGGTAGCAGTGAAAAAGGCAAATGCAATGTTAGGTATGATAAAAAGAAATATTAAACATAGGAGCAAGGAAGTGATCGTCAAACTGTATAAAGCTTTAGTTAGACCTAGATTGGAGTACTGTGTACAGGTGTGGAGTCCTTATCATAGAGGGGACATAAACATGCTAGAAAGAATACAAAAAAGAGCGACAAAGATGATAGTTGGATTCCAGAATTACAGTTATGAGGAACGACTCAGAAAAACGGGCCTACAGTGTCTCGAAGAGAGAAGAATTCGTGGTGACTTAATACAGGTTTATAAGATGATCAGAGGAATCGATAAATTAGACTATAACAAGTTTTTTAAAATACAGCCACCTACAATAACACGAGGGCATAGCTACAAGCTGATTAAAGAGAGGTCCAGGTTAGATATTAGGAAATATTTTTTTAGTCAGAGAGTGGTGTCTGCTTGGAATGCATTGCCAGGGGAGGTGGTGGAGGCAGGGACAGTTAATGCGTTTAAGAATAAACTGGATGCGCATAGATTTTAAAGCAAGGTGATGTAAATGTAACTGGTTGTATACAGACTCTGCAGGGTCTTCTAAACCAGTATAAAGACGTTAAGTTAAGTTAAGTTTACAGATCAACAAGTTACAGAAGATAAAGTCACATGTCGACGTTTACAGATCAACAACTTACAGAAAAGAAAGTCACATGTCGACGTTTACAGATCAACAAGTTACAGAAGATAAAGTCACATGTCGACTGTTTTCACCAACAGAAATCTATTCAAATATTTTATCCTTGATGAAAATTACCGAGTCCACGAGGTCAGAGAAGTTATTTAGTAGTTTAGCGCAGTGGGGTGATTAAGTCGTCTATCCTGCGCCAAGTGCGTTGCGTCGGTCACTGTGAGCCCTTGTCGCTGCACAATCACTCTAATGTCATCTATCCACCTACCTCGTGGCCGCCCCCTTGCCCTGTAGCCAGATCTCCCAGCATTGTAAGCCATCAGTGGAAGATGATGAGGGTGCATTCTCATGAGATGACCAAACCAACTTATTTTCTGCCTGGAAATGTATCCGACACAAGCCGTAGTGCCGACCATACTTCGAATGTCGTCGTTCCGCATTCTGTCTCTCCTGGTAACACCGATGACTTTCCTCAAACACTTCATTTCACAAGTCGAAATTCTACTCTCGCACGCCCTTGACAGAGGCCATGTTTGGCACTGGTAGCACAGGGTCGGCATAAATATACTGTTTATCAGCTGTTGCTTTGTCGCCAAACCAATGCTCAGGTGTATAAGCAGAGGGGACAGCTGATAAATGAACGCAGATAATTTCTGACACCTTGCCTTGATTTCCCTGTCCTACCATCTTCTGATAAGCTTGACTCCCACCAAAATCAGGTTCACAAAGAAAGATTCCTCCCTATTTTCCATCGAGTCAGCCATTTGTGTTAGAATCATTAGTTTGCTTGTCAAGCTGGTTGGAGACATAAGGGTTAGGAGATCTAGTATTTGGTGGAGACCGAGACCTCAACAATATAAGGGTTAGGAGATCTTGTATTTGGTGAAGACCGAGACCTGCACAACTTTAGAGTGGGCCTGCCATCAGCGCGCGTGCATGTAACGCCTGGGTCAACTAGTTTGGGGGTGGACACACATGTAGGTATATCTTAAAGTTGACATGTCTGGTTTGGGTTTTGACTTTTGTAAACGTATCTTATATAAATTCTCCGTTTTGTTTGATTAGTACCTCAGTGTCTGATGTTGGAGCCAACTTGTTGTCCTGCCCTGTTGGTTCCCATGTGGAGCCACCTTACCACCACCTCCCACCCACCTCATCCTCACTCCCAACGTCAAACCACCGCCTCCCACCCACCTCATCCTCACTCCCAACGTCAAACCACCGCCTCCCACCCACCTCATCCTCACTCCCAACGTCAAACCACCGCCTCCCACCCACCCCCACCCTCACTCCCCCATGTCAAACCAATGCCTCCAAGCAACCTCACCCTTATTCCCACAGGTCAAGCCACCGCCTCCCACACGTCGAACCACCGCCTCCCACACCATTTCGCACCTCCACGCCGCCACACTTCGCTAGCGAGACGACTCCAGTTTATGTCGGGGCCGCTAGCCTCACGACCCTAATCTTTTTCCGGGCCCCTAACTTCACGACCCTAGTTCATGTCCGGGCACCTAGCGTCAGGATGCCAGTTCATACCTGGGCCCTAGCGTCAACACCCAAGTTTTTGTCCGGGCCACTAGCGTCATGATCTCAGCTTTTGTCCACGCCCATAGCGTCATGACTCCATTTCATGTCCGGGTCCCTAGCGTCATGACCCCAGTTCATGTCGGGGTCCCTAGCGTCTTGACCCCAGTTCATGTCCGGGTCCCTAGCGTCATGACCCCAGTTCATGTCCGGTTCCCTAGAGTCATGACCCCAGATGCGAGGCCGACCAGACCATCACGAGCCTGTCTGACAAGTCAGGCTGAAATAATCCGCCGCCCATGACAAGTCCCTGAAATCTACGCCCATAAACTATCTGCTGGCGGCCGATAAGGGGATCAAGGCTTTCAGATATGAGCTTCCGGGTGGTGGGGTGCAGCACGTCCAGTAGATGGAAGAGCCTGATATATCGCGCGAGGGAGATGCCAGATTCACCACGTGTTGGCACAAGTTGTATTTATTTATGACTAATCTTGAACCCGTCAATAATGGCGCACATATGTTTATGTCGATCCAAATAACTTCTGAGAAATAGAAAATGTTTCCATCAAACAACATTGAAATGAAAGAAGTAGTTGGCCTTGTATAACACAATTTATGAGATGCTCTGTCCATGATTTGATCAACCTATCACTTTCACTGACCGTCACAGAAACAAACAATGGCGTCTAAATAATTGCTGAAATATATCGAATCTCATTTAGAGAAATACAATTCATGTCTTCAATAATGTTCATTTTTAAAAGGAAAAAAATTCCACCCAGCAACTATTTCCAGGCACTCCAGACCTGACCTGACTCTCTCCACCCACGCCAGACCTGGATCTTTCCACTCACGCCAGACCTGGATCTTTCCACCCACGCCAGACCTGGATTTTTTCACCCACGCCAGACCTGACTCTCTCCAACCACGCCAGACCTGGCTCTCTCCACTCACGCCAGAGCTGGATCTTTCCACTCACGCCAGAACTGGATCTTTCCCCTCACGCCAGACCTAGATCTTTCCACTAACGCCAGACCTGGATCTTTCCACTCACACCAGACCTGGATCTTTCCACTCACGCCAGAACTGGCTCTCTCCACCCACGCCAGACCTGGATCTTTCCACCCACGCCAGACCTGACTCTCTCCAACCACGCCAGACCTGGCTCTCTACACCCACGCCAGACCTGGATCTTTCCACTCACGCCAGACCTGGATCTTTCTACCCTTGTCAGAACTAGATCTTTCCACCCACGCCAGACCTGACTCTCAACCCACGCCAGACCTGGATCTTTTCACTCATGCCAGACCTGGATCTTTCCACTCACGTCAGACCTGGATCTTTCCACCAACGCCAGACCTGACTCTCTCCAACAAAGCCAGACCTGGCTCTCTCCACTCACGCCAGACCTGGACCTTTCCACTAACGCCAGACCTGGATCTTTCCACTCACGCCAGATCTGGCTCTATCCACTCACGCCAGACCTGGATCTTTCCACTCACGCCAGACCTGGATCTTTCCAGTCACGCCAGATCTGGATCTTTCCACTCACGCCAGACCTGGATCTTTCCACTCCCGCCAGACCTGGATCTTTCCACTCACGCCAGACCTGGATCTTTCCACTCACGCCAGACCTGGATCTTTCCATTCACGCCAGACCTGGATCTTTCCACTCACGCCAGACCTGGATCTTTCCACTAACGCCAGACCTGGATCTTTTCACCCACGGCAGACCTGGCTTTCTCCACCCACGCCAGACCTTGATCTTTCCACTCACGCCAGACCTGGATCTTTATACTTACGCCAGACCTCACTCTCTTCACCCACGCAAAACCTGACTCTCTCTACAGTCCACAGTCCTGATTCTCCCCTTCCACTACCCTCAGACTTGACTCTCCCCTCCCACCCTATACCTGAATCTCCGCTCCCACCCCAGACCTGACTCTCCCCTCCCACCCAGACCTGACTCTCCCCTCCCACTACCTCCATACCTGACTCTCCCATCCCACCATACTCTCCCCTCCCACTACCTCCAGACCTGATTCCACCTTCCACCCAAGAACTGATTCTCGCCTCCCACTACATTCAGACCAAATTCTCCCCTCCCACCCCAGACCTGACTCTCGCCTCCCACTATCTCCAGACCTGACTCTCCTCTCCAACTACCTCCAGACCTTATTCTCCCCACTCACTACCCCCAGAACTGACTTTCTCTACACACCTCAGCCCTGACTCTCCCCTCCCACTACCTCCAGACCTCCCCTACCCCTGTTCTCAGAACTGACTCTCCCCTTCCGCTACCTCCAGACCTGACTCTCCCCTACCCATACTCTTAGAACTGACCTTCCCTTCACACTACTTCCCGACCTGACTCTCGCCTCCCATTACCACCAGACGTGACTCTTACCTCCCACTAACACAGACCTGACTCTCCCCTCCCACAACCCCCAGATCTGACTCTTCCCTCCAACCCCAGACCTGACTCTCCTCTCCCACTACCCCCAGACCTGACTCTACCCTCCCAGTACCTGGAGACTTAGCTCTCCTCTCCAACCCCAGTCCTGACTCTCCCCCTGACGCACACAAAGACTCACCATGAAGAACGAGAGCGTGGATGAGCTGACCCTCGTGCCGTACTCGATGTCCGTCTGCCTGGACAGATCCTCTGCGCTTCCTATGGGAGAGACCATCCTCTCGACGGTCAGGAAGGCTGCCAGGTTGGCGGTGTAGGAGGAGATGATGATGAGGGTGAAGAACCACCAGATACCTCCCACGATGCGCGTACTGACAGCGCGCGGATTGATATCTGGACATGATTGAGAGAAAACGGGGGTCAAGGTCAAACATAAGTCAAGGCCACAGCAAGCAGCTGATCGAGTCTACCTATTCTCTAGAGCGTCTCCTAGCTCTCTACGTGTGGCTCCCTACAGGGCATGGGCAGCTTACTACAGCCTACCTGGAAGCACGCACGCATATCTGTGAGTGCTGACGGCCGTAATCGAGTAATTGGTCTTCTTGTAGTCCGTGTGTGTGTGTGTGAGTGTGAGTGAGTGTGTGTGTGTGTGAGTGTGTGTGTGAGTGTGTGTGTGAGTATGTGTGTGAGTGTGAGTGTGTGTGTGTGAGTGTGTGTGAGTGTGTGTGTGTGTGCGAGTGTGGTTGTGTGAGTGCGTGTGTGAGTGTGAGTGAGTGAGTGAGTGTGTGTGTTTGTGTGCGAGTGTGGTTGTGTGAGTGTGTGTGTGAGTGTGAGTGAGTGAGTGAGTGTGTGAGTGTATGAGTGTGTGTCTGTGTGTGCGAGTGTGGTTGTGTGAGTGTGTGTGTGAGTGTGAGTGAGTGAGTGAGTGTGTGAGTGTATGAGTGTGTGTCTGTGTGTGTGAGTGTGTGTGTGTGTGAGTGAGTGTGTGTGTGAGTATGAGTGTGTGTGTGTGAGTGTGTGTGTGTGAGTGTGTGTGTAGCAGATCCCACTGTTTGCCTTGGCCGTGATCTATCTTAGAACATTCTCACACTCATCCACATCATCATGACCATACTCAGTAAATGACATATCACACATCAGGTGGCATATTTATTATATCATACTCATATCATACAATGAGTAGAGAAATTACAAACACAATATAATACATATCTTAACTAAACATTCTACTAAAACGGGAATTGTAAGCATTAGCTATTGATGGAATTCCCAACTATCAAAAACCCAGTTCTATTGCCTTGCAATTGCATCACACACACATCGCCTTAACTGCGTCTTCAACACACCTTATCAAATACTCTTCCTCACTGAAATCCCCTCAGGCGGGCGATCTCGGCATAACTCGTTCACAATGTGTCCTTGCTTACAAACACACTTTCACATTATCTATTAATGCAAAACTCACACACCTATTTGAGCGATCCTGTTCTATCACTGAACATTCGTCCAACAGTCTATCAATCGCTCCTCTATCTAAAGTCGGTGAGTTAAACATACTATCCACATTCAGTCTCTCTCTCTCTCCAGCCTCACTCTATCTAGCCTGTCTCTCTCTCCAGCCCCCCCCGAGCTAAACTTTGTCTCGAGTTATATATCCTCAAGCAAGGCCAGAGCTTGACCAATCGATCTCAGGTATGGTCATCTTCAATTCCAATTGGAACGAAACACTTTGCACACCTGTCACTCATTCTCTCGCAGCAAGCCCCGTTGCCAATTTCGTCTGTCAATCAATCTCCCCCTACCAAAATCGGAAGGCCAGTGGTCAGTTTCTACCTGTCCACATTCCTTAACCCAACTCTGTTCTCCTTTGCTGAGACAGTGAGTGACCTTGACATGCATTCATGTAGCTTTAAGCTTTAACATGTTCAGGCATCCTAAACTCCCCTTGCTCCGGCGGGAACTGTTACATTACCTCCCTAAACTACAGACCGAAACATGGATGGTCATTTTTTTCATCTGGCAAATGACCACCATTTTCGTCTCTACTATCCAAAATGTAAACACTACTCCTGTTTACAACTTCACTCACATCGTACATGCATAAAAAGACATGTCATTTGATACATATAAACTTTTTGTAATACATACACAATCAATACAAGCAGAAGAAAAACACTGTGGCTGGGCGTTTTTACAACACAACACTTTTACATCGTTTTGCAGTCAAATACACCCAAGTCTGTCCCTGCGGGACCTTTAACTCATCAAAACAGAAACACCTTAAGGAATTCTCCTTACTCATTGAGGTAAACATACCTCGCCCTGTTCCCGTGCCTTCCTCTAAGGACACGAACCTTCATTGTTACACTCGACCAGTTCAGGTCAATTATCTCAGGCGGTCTCATTACACGCCTGGCCGACGATTCACTTCATACTAACTCCTGTGAGGCCACGAATTTACGTGGGTTATCCTCAGGCTAGTTATCACTGTCTTTCTTGACAGCTATCCCCTCTCAAAGAAAATAGCAAAATTCTTTATGTTTCCCACAAAAACGATATTTGACAACATATGTCATAGTCAATATTAAAACTTCTGATCAATATAGTCTTCTCTGCAAAGACTCCACATACATGTGATTCTGGAACTCGTGGTGACTTGTGCTTGCGGAGGCCTACAGTCTGGATGAGATATACTGCTCTGTAGATCACCTAAATAACCTGTATCAAATACCTGTAAACATGATGATTCAACAACAACAACAAAAAAACGACAACAAAATAAAGAAAAATTAAATGTATACTATATCGACCATACAACCCACTAAAAATGCAAGTAATACCATTAGTCAAAATCCAAATATCAAAATATTTACACACATAAACATGACCAAGTGCCATCAACTTTCACTCCTGCTCGTGCCCCACAGATGAGCACCTGTTAATGCCCCCTTTATAAGATACTAAACTATGACTAAGTTCTACTAGACTATGTCACTAAACTATGACTAAGTTGTAACTTAATCAGATACTAAACTATGTCACTAAATCAGATACTAAACTATGTCACTAAACTATGACTAAGTTCTAACTTAATCAGATACTAAACTATGTCTGAGTCAAAAGTCAAAAACCGAATCGTCCACCTGTCGAATTACGTCATGCTGTAACCCTACTAGTCCAGGTGCAGTCTTTGTCCCGAGGAATCAAAACCGAGTGTTGTGATCTAACTATTTCACCGTTGTTTCCCCAAATTCCCCGCATCAAAGCTACCTGGTCAGATATTAACCGAAGGCATCGCGTCCACGTGTTACCTTGCGTCACGTAATCATTACCTGGCGCATCCAGCTATCCTGCGTCTCTCGTTCGTTCTGTCCGTTTCTCTGGTCGGAAATGTCCCTTTGATCTCGGTCAGTCTTCGCTTCAGACTGACCGTCCGCTCATTGTCTGGCGTGTACTTCAGACAACGAATTCAAAGGAATTTTTAACATCTGGTCATTCCTCCTTCTCTATACCCTACCCCCTAATTATCCAAATCTCCGTTTCCCAAGGATAACGGTAGATGAAACAAATTTTATGCAAATGCATACATTAACTGGAGTTTCACATGATAGCCCATGTGTGTAAGTACTCCACACGACTTTACCTAATTCCATTTCTGATTTCCATGTTTTTGGCTAGCGTCAGTAAACATTGCATCAACCGTTCCTTATCACTACTGCTTATTTTAACCAGACTATGCGTTGCCCCATCAGCTGTCTCTGATTGCTGCGCGATTTCCTCCTGTAAAACGCCCATCGTCTGGTCTGTTTGTTTCACGGTTGTTTGGTTCGTACCCACCGGTTCTCTGGTAGTGTTACGTACACTTACATCGTCCGCTACTTCAGCCTTCCGTCCATCTGTATTCACTATTTGTGGGAAAGACCTTTCACACTGTTCGTTTGACTGTTGGCTTATCTCGAACTGAGATCTTTTCTTCATCTTTGCTTCGATGACTGGTTCGCTGTCCTGGCTGTGGTTAACCTGTCTTTCCCTTTTCTTCGTTTTCCTTAGAAACTCTGTTCCTCCTTTGTTGGCTGCTGTTGGTGCGTCCGTTTCGCATTCCAACTGTGCGTCATTCCCACTTCCTTCCTCGGTGGCCGAAGGGTTGTCCCTTCTTTCGGTCTGTTCAACCACTTCTCCCGCATGGCTAGAACCTGGCTTGGGTGGGCACGAAACCATAGCTGGTCCTGCCACCATTCCTCCTCCTCTCCTTTCTTCTTTATCTGACGAATCTCTGACTATTTCCTTGTTCGATTCTTCGTCGACTTTAACTAATGTTCTACCAGGCTTGACCACAAGTTCCTGGTAAACTTGGCTCCTTTCAGCACGCCCGACCATGTTAATCGACGTAATACCTTCTTCCTGAATTCTCGGCCTACACTGTCCGATGCGGTAACATTTTATCTGGACCTCTGAGCGAACGTTTGTCTCGTTTGCATTGCGTAACCTGCCCTTCGTCCCTAACTTTTCTGGATACACAAAACCTGTATCTCTTTCTTTCTGTCCATCCGCCTCGTGCTTAAAGTCTCTTTGATAGCTCCTGTCCTGCCTCTCCATCTGTAACCGTGCAAAAGGCCTCTTGTGGGCTAAGAATCTGCCCGATTCAAACTTCTGCCCAACCATTCCTCCTCCTCTCACTTGACTTGGCCTCTGCACCTGGGTCAAACTCCTACCCTTTTCGCAACCTCTTTCCAGTCGTCCACACACGTCCGTCCTGAGATTTCCACCTCTGTCCCTCCACGGATCGGAATGTGGAAGTTGGATGGGCTCCCTACTCACTTTCCTACCACTCTGTCCCCTTCTAAAATACTGGGCCGTGTTTACTCCTGTGATTTCTTGATTTCTTCTCTCCTTCCTAGCTGGTTTGAAAGCTCCGTTTTCAAACTGTTGCAACAGCTGTCGCAGCTTCCATTGGAGATCTTTTTCCTGTCTTTCCAGCCGAATGACTCTGCCTGTTAGTTCTCTTAGCTGGTTTTGTAGTTGACTTTTGTCCTCCCACTTATCGCTGACTGTAGCTCGTGCCATGAAAGGCTTGTTTTTGACAAACAGTCCTCCTCTTCTCCAGGAACTGTTAATATTCCGAAGAATATTAGGGCATCCGATAGACAAATGTCCAAAAGCTAGACAATGATAACATTGTTTAACATTGTCCAACCTCGACATATTGAATAAACCCGTCTGGCCCACCCAAAAAAATTTATAAGACTGTCAAGTACGCACAAAGTCTTGTCAATAATACAACAATGGGTGGAAGAAAAATGTCACACTTACCAGTCAGATGATTGGAAAAGCTGTCTATGGTACTAACACTCTAACCACTAGCTACTCCTCTATTCCTAACTACACACACAAGTTATATATAACTGCGACACTTGTGTTAAACATGCAAATCAAGATCTATAGCTACACACGCACTATATTTATAAATCTACCACGACTATCCGTGGTCAACAGGCACCAAAATAATAATAACGTGTAGCAGAT